>JAJIYU010001244.1:0-38381 GCA_030144865.1 Tinospora cordifolia | reverse complement strand
GTTCAAGGCATGATGTTTGTGTAGCCTAGGGTGTTAGATGCATGCTAGGGTGTGTAGCATGTTTGGATGCCTTGATTGATGATTGAGCATAATGTCCGGTTATATGCTTTCATTATTTGTTTGAATATGCGGCATAATGTCTGGTTAATTATGTCATTTGCTATATGATTTAGATATCTTGAATGTTGATTGGGTATAGAATGAAACCTGTTGAAACTAAAGAAAACTAAATTAAGATTTAAAATTAATGTATTGGAGCGATGGTAGGTATCTGTCGACGACTCGTGGACGTGGCCGTATTTGCCGCACGACTTCCTCCGGATCCCATCGTTGGTGTTCCTAGCGAAGCGTCCTACATAGGCTGAAAGTTTCCTCGGATGGGCGAGCATTGGCTGTACACCATTGCTCCCATTCTTGGACGACGTGCCAGGATCGATTTCATGCCACCAGGGGAACACCGGGAGTGTGGCTCTTTCGATCTTAGGCTACAACAAAACAAATAACTGTGTGAAACGCTTAATGTAATGAAAGTGTGTGCATGTTTTGGATTTCTGGTTTATATAATGCTAGTGATGTGTAAGGATGGTCCACTGGGCTCTCGAGCTCACCCTATTATCTTTCACAGGTACTCGCGGAGGTGGAGACCCTAGTTGACCGCTGATTCAGGGTTGGTGTGGTGATCTCGCTGGGAGATCATTGTTGGACTTGTGTTCTAGTTTTGTTATAATTTTCACTGATCATGTATATGTTTTGAATAGGCCGTATGGCCGAATATTTCTTTTGAAAACTGTTGAACATTTTAAAATGTTATTGGGACTTTGGGCTCGGTGAGCCTATTTTGATCACAGTTTTGAGATGATTTTTGTGATGTTACTTTCAGAGATTATTATCATGTATATGATAGTTTTACTTGAGCCCTGATAGATGGGTTGATGTTTTGATGATTTCCGCTGCAGAGATTTGCTTTCAATTGTAGATATTTATTGTGTAAAATCTGGTGAAGTATTTGAAACTATTTTCTGAATTATGATATTCATCGATAAGCATAGTAGCATGTTTATCAGAATTTAAATAGTTTTCTCATTTGATGAAAATTGAGACTTCAGTTTAGCGTGTAGAAAGAGGTTGACAACCCCGGGTTTCCGGCGGATCAGACCCACAGAGAGATGAAAAGTCCTACGTACACAGCAGAGAGCTGAAGGGAGCGCTAGTAGATACGCTGGCCCCACATGACGCATGCATGAGGACTTGGGTTCCGGTCCGGGGGTTCGGGGGTGTCACATGTAATTTTCATTATTATATATATTGTTTAATGTCAATACGCCATTCAACACTTATTTGAATCACTATCATAACACCTCATGTTTTGGTCAAAGATTTTAAGGCATGTTATCATACGCATAGCAAAGTGTGAGAGTCATGTTTATTTGTATGTGTGTACAAAAGCAAGTGTACATACACTTATAGCATATTTACAAACACACACATATAAGAGTCGGTGGGTTAACTGAAAATCAACTCATCAAAAATGGCTATTACAGTCTGCCTTCATGTATAACTGATGAAGTGACAATGTAAGCGAAAACATTAAGAAAATAATAATTAAATAAAACAGTGTAATCCAGGTAGCTAGATTGAGGAAAAAAACTGGAAGGTGCCAGTCACGTTCAAGAAATCACCATAGCTTTTATTTATTTTTACTCAATTTGAGCATCTTCCAATATAAAGATAAAACTGGAAGGTGCTAGAAGGAGGAGACATTGGTTTTTGGCTCAATCTTATGTGTATGTATGCATTGAGAAAGACAAATGGAGTCCAGAAAGACAGCTTCTTTAGATATTTTTATTTCCTATGAACGTCATCTTGGGCATTTCTGTAAATATGGTTTCGACCAATCTACACTAGAAAATGGTAGAGCGAAAGGTTATATACTACTTTTTAGTGGTAGAAACATTGATTAGGTGGTTCAATTGTGTTTAATGTCAATATTGGCTCCAATATTGTTATTGTTTTATGATTTAACATCTAAACCCTCTGTAAAATCCTAGCTGAACGTTAGTATGAGATTATAGATTGATAGAGGGATTAATTCCAAATAAGTAATCAGTTTTTTCAATATAAATTAATTAGTATTTTTAATCATTAAATGTAAGGTTCTAGTGAATTAATTAAACTTGGGAACTAGTGGAAATGTAGCTAAGTAGCCTATTTTTACAAGTCTTCACCTTAAGAATACTTTTGACTATTGTAGCTACAGATTATACCCAATGACCCCTACCTATATATAAATAACAAATTGAGTTCTGAAATTGGGTGAGTACACTAAGAATAATTTGGTATGGAATGAAAATGATAATTTTGAAGTGATTTTACCCATGTGTCTAATGGAAATAAACAACTTGGAATGCTGTTAGCGTTAAAAATTGGTCAAACTTGTATATCTTGAGTAGTTTTTTTCTTTGTTTTCTCATGTGATATTAATATTTATTATGATTTTTTTAAAAAGTCATTACATATTTTGAAAAACGATTGCATAGAATTATATATGTTCTGAATATATTCTTACTATTAATCTTTATAATATATGATTTTTTAATTACATATGTTCTTCATGCTTAATTAGATATATAATGTTACAGTTACAACCCATGATTTGAAGAAAAATTGAACAATGATATAGAAATGAGAGACATATTTGATGCATTGGATCTCTAATACATACATACATATACATATATATATATATATATATATGTCTGTGAGTGTGTGCCCAGGTGTGTGTGTGTATGTGGAAATAAATCATTTGATAATGGATGATAAAAATTATTCATGGCATATGTGAAATAAAAGCGAAAGAGAAGAAAAGCACCCAAAGAAAAAATAAAAAATAAAAAAGGAAACAAATGAAAGGAAACCTCACCAAGCAAGTGTCGGCAATTGAGTTGAGCATGAAATGAGAAATGGCATCAGAAACGGCAAGGCCATTTTGTCTACAAAGACCAACACCTGCACCCAACTTCATCTTCTTCTCCAATTCTCTAACAAAGGTCCACAACTTTTTATTTCTTCCTTCCATTTTTTAGAAGTTGTAACTATCTCAATTCTTCACCAAATCCCACAATCTCGATGTCATTGGAAAGAGGAAAGAGAGAACAACATAGTTCAATTCAATAGCAGAGGAGATTTGTGGCAGGTTGAGAAATCTAAATCTCTTTCTATGAGCTAAAAAAATAGATGTTTACTGCGGAATTTGATGTGTATTATGTTGAGATATGCTCATGAACGTAAAATCTGTGATTTTTTTTTGCGTAGTATGGATTGTAATGAACCTCCAAATGGGTCAACACCATAACCAAACTACGGCTAGGAGGCTAGAAATCATGACAAAATCATGGTGCTGCAACTAAATTCAACACTTTATCCTAAATTGAAGAATAGAACCATGATGAAGGGGTACGCTTGACTGTTCTATTGCAATCTTTATAAAATTCGTTGTTCGATAAATGTAAGCGTGCCTCTTTAAATCATTATAGGGGGAATGTTTCTAGGTTGCACAAGGTTGAAAATGAACCATGTTTAAAACATTTTGATGCTATTTATCTAAGTTGATATGTGTAGTTTACCCTTAACACACATGTTGACAGCTGAACCATTCAACTAAGGCCAAAAATCATGATTGGAATAATAAGTTAGAATACTTAGAATATTTTAATATTCTAGCCATAGATAGCCACTGTAGAACGAATAATCCAGTGAGATTTCAAAGCAAATGGCTATGTGAATTGTTGATAATTATGACAACAATACGTTATGTTTGTGTGACGACCCATGTTTTGATGTACAAAAATTTTTAGATTCGATATATGTACAAATGAAATATATGAATTATCCTCAATTTTTTCTAATTTCGAATTATTTATTGAAAAAAATAGAAATAATGGAAAAAAATATAATTTTGAGGAAAAAATACATGGGACTATAAGAAAAATATGTTTTTTTGAGAAAAATAGTTTTGGGATTGAGTATTGAATTTTTGAAATTTTTAGAGTAATAAATGAAATTTTTGGAAGAAAAATAGAATTTTGGGCGGATTATCCAATTTTTGAGAAAATAATTGTACAAATGATGAAAATTGATGTATAATGGAAGATTTTGATGAGAAAAGGTGACAAAACAATTTTTGATGCTTTTAGAAAAAAATGCAAAATTATATATATATGGGATAAGAAAATGAATAATAATAATAATAATGTATGTATTAAGGGGGCTTGGGTGGCCTAGGCCCCTAGCGGGCCAAAGCTTGGCCCGCACGAGCTCTTGAGCCGAGAAAGCAAGGCCTAGGCACCCAGCGCCCGGGCCTGGCACGCGAGCCGGCCCTTGCGCCCCCAAAACCCAACCCCCTTGTTCTTTTGTCTTTCATGCATTTTGAACGGATTTTTGGCCAAATTTTCTCGATTTTTTGGTGATTTTTGGGTGATTTTCCAAGTTAAAAACCATGAAAGTCCATGGTATTGTGTCCATGATTTTGCCATCAATTCACAGCTTCAATTGTGGTCAATGAATGTTGCCAACTGGGCAACCAACATGGAAGCTTGAGAGCCAATTGGATGACCACATGTCACCCTCATCTTGTCATGCAAGCACTTCCTATGCAAGAAAACTTCTCTTTGAGCACAAGACTAGAAAATTCCAGCAGCTGTGACTCTCCTTCACAAGTTTGGATCTCCCTCGTTTTTTAGCAAAATCCTCCGAATCTTGGCTTATTTTGAAGCTTACACTACCACCTACAAAGTCCCATAAGCAGCTTGCTCCATCTTGGAACCGTTTGGAGTTGAAAACCTCGAGAAAAGGTGTTGTTCGAAGTGTCTAAACCCAAAAAAACTAGAAAAACCTGTGCAGAGCCGCCTTTGGAGCTTCGAATTCTTGGTCATTCCTAGTTCATTTTGGAGGTAAGATGGTTCATCTTCTTTAGTTCCATGAGTACTTTAACCTCCAATTGTTAGAGGATGAAAAATGAGACTTTACATATGATTTCCTAGCCTTTAAAGTTGGTATCTATTCACTGTTGCAGTAGTGTAATAGAATAGCGTTGGAGCAACTACAGGAAGGCTTACACCTGAACCATTCCAGGCTTGTCCTTGAGGTAAAACCCATCATTAAACCCCTTGTCATGTGTATTCAACTGTCCAAGTAGTAGAAACCAAAAGCTGAAACGTTTAATATGTTTTATAAGCCACTGTTGTTAACTGTTAGACTCACTATTGCAACAGTGCCGACATAAATCCGTTTGAGAACAGATTTGGAGCTATATTTGGAACACCTAAAGGCACACATTCTGATTGAACCCAGAGGCGTTTAGACCTCAAAGTAGAGGTTCCAGAAAGGTATAAAGATCTGAACTTGAGCCTTTGTGTATATGATTTGCTACAATTACAAATATTTCATGCTTGTTAGAGTGCTAGGACTTAGATTAATTTCTTGTGTTCCTTTAAAATGCAACAGAGAGATTTATAGAATGATAGGCATGATTTTTGTATCACATGCTACCGATTCAAAGTATTCTTGATGAATGAATATTTTATGACCTACATACTGCAATTAGACACAAGAAATGACCCATATAATTGTGGTTTAATGGGAGAATGAATACTAGGAAGATAGTGAAAATTATGAACCCAGAAACTTCCTATAATCTGGCTGAAAATTCTAAGATGAAATTAATTGACCAAACCTTGGTAGTTTGAGTTGAAATTTGGTGGATGACTACCAAATTTCAGAGTATTCTGATATAAATAAGTGGGTCAATTTAGGCAAACAGTCACTAGCTGTCACAGGTTGTACGAAATTCTTATAGTCTCTATTATTATACCTGGAAACCCTAGTAAATGATGTCCAAAAATCACGAAATAAAATTGTAGTGAAAGTTTAGACAGTCTAGATGAAATCAAGAAAGTTTCAAGTAAATCGGACTTACGAATTGATCGCAAAAAAATGGCAACCTCACTATGCAAGAGAGCGAAGAACACAAAATTTGACTAAGTGTTGGAATTTGGGGGTTTTGACCCAATTTTGATCCAAATGACCTATTTTGACCCAATTTGGGCACAAATTGACTAAGAGTGACTAAGATGGGCACATGGACTAGAGATGACCAGAGTTGACCAAGTTTGACAGATCGACCGAAACGCCTCGGGTCGATCGAAACTAAGCAGGGACAGTGATATTAGACATTGGGCCATTATATGGGTAGAACTGAGTTGGAGTTATGTTTGATGTAGATTCGAGAGAGTATTGCGGGACTGGGCCGATTGTTGACGGGACATCAGTTCGCAGGACCCAAGGTGAGTAGTCAAATTTAATTATTTTCTGTGACTTTTATTCCTTGCATAAAAGTTGTGTAAAATGACATGGTTTAAATGGTTTCACATAATTTAGATATGATTGATTTCGAAATGTGTAAACGTATACCAGTACTGAGACCATAGGCTCGAGGGCCGAGCATCGGGGTCAGGGTACTTGATGTGGTTGAGGTTAGACTTGAGGTTCGAGCGTGGGGTTAGGGCATATGATCAATGCGCTTAGCTTTTGACCTACTTGAGTCATGGCACTCGAGGACCGAGCGCAGGGTTAGGGTATTTACGGAGTACGCCTAGCTTATGACCTGCTCGAATGGCTAGTACGCCTGACTCAGGACCTACTCAAGCGATGAACATAGGATGGTTTGTTGAATTAACCTATCCTGGATGTGTTTTTACCTTTGAGATGTTTTCTGGAACTGCCGCACTGTTTATAACTATTTTCACACTATGCCATGCTTTTGAATGCCATACCATCTTAACTGCTCATGCATACATGCATTATTTTTGGAATATTGGTTATGGATGACATGCTGATCTTTCTACTCACTGAACCAGAGTTTAGGCTCACTACTCTATCATTATTTCAGGCTCTACAGTGGTTGATAAAGGGAAAAGCGTAGTGATCTCCTAGTTCCCTGACGATTCCTGTCCCTATTTCTCTTGGTCTTTTGTTTGGAGGTTGGTCATTTCTATATTCGTGTAAATGGTTAAAACTTGTATTTTGGATTAGACAAACATGTAATAAAATGCTTCCACTTGTATGATGCTTACTTTTGCTTATAAGTGTTCCAGTTTTTCTAATATCGTCTATTGTATGAGATTTGGAAAGGGCTTACTAGTGGCCGGGCGAACTCGTCTTGGTGAGAGGGTTTATCAGGCCATTGTACGGGTCGGACCGCCCTTGGCTTAAAGAAGGGGTCCCGACAAGACTTGGAATTAGAGCCCTAGGTTCAAAGGAATTGAGGAAGTAAGCAAGTCCTCGAATAAAGAAAAGAGAACTATCAATCATAAAATGTATTTGAACATAATACACGATAGTAGTAAGCTTTTAGAGTTAGGGTCTAGTTTGAATATTTGAATAACCAACAATCCAATTTAAACTACAGACTGATATGCCACCTCAGCGAGGTACAACACCACCTAGGTGGGGCAAAGCATTGCTCAAGCCTAGGGAGTCGACACCACCACCACCCCCTCCTGCTCAGCCCGAGCTAGACCATATACAGAGACTCAATGCAGTGATTAGGGCCTCTGATTAGGCTGCTCAGGCCTAGACAACCTTACTGATGCAGAGACTAGATCAATTGGAGGCTGAGAAGCAGAGAGCCGAGCCAGCAGCGTAGCCTGCTCCACCCATGGCACCGGCTGTTGAGCCACCAGCCAGACCAGTAGTAGCACTCGTAGCCCTAGCCCAGGACAAACAGAGAGATGAGAAAGCCCTTAACTGGCTCCTCAAGAGTTTTATCGACCTACGCCCTGCGAAATTTAGGGGCAACATAAGCTTAGAGACAGGCGAGGACTGGTTGCTCAATATGGAAAAGAACGTTGAGACTCTACGATTATCTGAGGTAGATCGGGTTCTCTTCTCAACACATATGTTAGAGGTTGAGGCTGCTAGATGGTGGTGATCCACGAGGAGTATAGAGGGTCAGATCGCTACTTGGGCCACATTCAGGGAGTTGTTCCTAGAGGCTTACGTTCCCGAGACCGAGAGGGAATGTAAGAAAGTGGAGTTTTTGAGCCTGTGGCAAGGGACCATGATTGTTAGAGAGTACACACATCGACTCCTATAGCTAGAGGCTTATGCTAGGGGGTTGACAGCTCAGCAGAGTGAGAGGGCCAGATTCTATTGATGGGGGCTGAGGGTCGCTATTAGACAGGCGACTTCTACATCTAGGGCCCAGACTTTAGATGAGGTCTAAAGAGAGGCCTTATAGTACGAGATGGCCGAATTGGATGAGCGACCTGAGGTTTTTGTAGTACCGAGCAGTACCCTTTAGCTACAGTTACAACAGCAGGCCACATTGTAGACTCAACCATCACACAAAGGTGGGTTTGGAGGTTATCGAGGCCGTGGTCGTTAGTAGAGGTAGAGAAAGAGGAGGTATTATGAGACACAGTCGAGCAGCACTCCCACCCAGACTGCCACCCAGGCAGTAGCACTTGCAGCCACCCCTATATAGACACAGCCACCAATAGAGCAGCAGAGCACATTTTCACGGGGCCAAAGCAGAGGTCGTGGACAGAGTCAGAACTATTAGGGAAGACAGAGGCCACCACTTACGTGCTATCAGTGTTGATAGGTTAGACACAAGAAGGCTGAGTATTCGACTCTTACAATTGATCCTATTTCATCCGCTCTGGTTATCAAAGATAGAGCATAGGCCGTCACCCAGCTTGACTCGGATTTGACAAAAACCTTGGTGGAAAGTGTTGTCTCGCTCTGTGATTCATCTATTTATGTATTGATTGATGCTGGCTCTGCTTTGTCCTTCATTTTTGGATGTGTTGTTGATAGACTAGGATTTAGACCAGTGAGGGTTTCTACTTGGTTGATGTTGAGTACTGCCGTTGGGGAGCGCATCTACCCCAACATGATCTGTGAGAGGTGTGTGCTTAAGTTGGGGCACCTTGAGACCGTAGTAGATCTCCAAGTTTTCGAGTTTCTTGAGTTTGATGCCATACTTGGTATAGACTGGCTGGCTGCATATCATGCATATGTCGATTACTTTGCCAAGAGGGTTGCGTTTTAGATTCCAGGCCAACCCATTATTGTCTTCCAAGGTAGACCTTTTAATAGGCAGAGTACTCAGGGCCGATTAGTGATGCAGCATGAGATGGATACCCTAGCTGGCATGATGACTATAGAGGAGGCACCGGCACTGCAATCTATTGATGAGACCCCAGTTGTCAGGGATTTTCCTAACTTGTTCCCTAAAGATAGGAGCCTCCGCCTATGTATTGACTACCGGCAACCAAATAGAGTGACGATCAAGAACAAGTATCCCCTCCCAAGTATCGATGAGTTATTTGACTAGCTTAGAGGTGCCAAGGTATTTTCGAAGATAGATCTGAGATCTTGGTACCATCAACTGAAAGTCAGGGAGGAAGTTGTGCCGAAGACTGCATTTCATACTAGATATGGGCACTATGAGTTCTTGGTCACGCCGTTCGGCGTGACTAATGTCCCAGCTATGTTTATGGACCTCATGCAGAGGGTGTTCTGATTTCATCGATGACATCTTGATTTATTTGAGATCTCACGAGGAGTACGCTGAGCACTTGAGGATCGCACTATAGACTTTGAGAGAGCAAAGATTGTATGTTAAGTTCAGCAAGTGTGAGTTTTGGCTATCAGAGGTCTGATTTTTGGGTCACGTGATTAGAGCTGAGGGTATCTCTATGGACCCCTCTAAGGTTGAGACAGTTATCAGTTGGCCGAGACCTATCACAGTGACGGAGATCCGTAGCTTCTTGGGTTTAGCGGGCTATTATTGCCATTTTGTCTAGAACTTCTTAAGGAATGTAGCTCCGATAACGAAGCTAACCAAGAAGGATACTTCTTTTGTATGGACTGATAGGTGCGAGGAGGCATTTCTTAAACTAAAGCAGAGATTGACATCGACCCCAGTACTAGTGTTGCCAGAGCCCGACCAAGAGTTAACTATATACACGGATGCATCACAGATAGGCCTGGGTTGTGTATTGATGCAGGATGACAGAGTAGTAGCTTTTGCCTCTCAATAGTTGAAGGATTATGAGAAGAACTACCTTGTCCATGATTTAGAGCTGGCAGTAGTGGTATTCACACTTAAGATTTGGTGGAATTACCTCTATGGCGAGCGTTTCACGCTCTATTCGGATCACAAGAGCCTTAGGTATCTGTTCTCATAGAAGGATCTAAATATAAGACAGAGGCGATGGATGGAGCTATTGAAGGACTATGACTTCACTATTGAGTACCACCCGGGGAAGGCTAATATAGTGGCTGATGCTTTGAGTAAGAAACGGGTCAAGACTGCATACATGGCACGATATATGTCCCATGAGTGGATGATGCTTGATTATGTTTCGATTATGAGTATTTATGAGTCATCTATTGAGGCTAGAGTCAGTGCGCAGATTACAGCCCATCCAGTTCAAATTTAGGAGATCATAGAAGGGCAGCCTCGTGATACCGACTATGATATGTTTAGGGCTTGGGTAGATTACGCTTCTCGAGGAGAATGGTCGCTAGATTCATGGGGTGCACTAAGGTTCAGGGCACGGCTACGGGTACCAGACGATTCTAGTCTGAGGCACAGTGTACTCGAGGAGCTACACAGATCGAGATATGTTGTTCATCCGAGCGCCAATAAGATGTACCAAGATGATAAGCAAACATACTAGTGGCCCAGGATGAAACAGGACATAGCAGCCTTCATTTAGAGATGTGATACGTGCCAGCAGGTCAAGGCTGAGCACCAGAGACCCGATGGATCCTTACAGCACTTATCTATTCTGAAGTGGAAGTAGGAGCACATCACTATGAACTTCGTTACAGGACTACCCTGTACACAGTGGAGACATGATGCTATTTGGGTAGTTGCGGATTGTTTGATGAAGTCTGCCCACATTCTTCCCATGCATACTAAGGATTCAGTGGAGCGATTGAGCCGACTCTATATCAGGGAGATTATGAGGCTCCAAGGGGTTCCCCTATCCATTGTATCTGACAGAGACGCAAGGTTCACATCCCGATTTTGGCAGGCATTGCAAACTTAGTTATGGACGAGGGTGAGCCTTAGTACAACATTCCATTCGGAAAATGATGGCCAGTCTGAGTGTGTGATCCAGATCCTTGAGGATATGCTGCGATCTTGTATTTTGGACTTTGGTGGTAGCTGGGAGGATCACTTAGCTCTATGCGAGTTTGCTTATAATAACAACTACCAGTCGAGTATTGGGATGGCACCATTTGAAGCGTTATATGGTCGACCATGCTGGTATCCCGCTTGCCGGGCCGAAACAAGTGATAGAGCAGTCTTAGGCCCTGCCTTCATACAGGAACAAAATGAGAAGATATAGAGGATTAGACAGATTATGAAGGCCGCTTAGGACTGACAGAAGAGTTATGCGGATAACCGCAAAAGGGTCCTTGAGTTTGATGCAGGTAACCATGTCCTCCTCCGCATTTTGCTTTGCAAAGGACAAACACGTTTCGGGATTTTAGGAAAGCTCGCATTGAGATATATTGAGCCTTTTGAGATCCTTAAGAAGATGGGCCCCATTGCCTATAGGCTAGCGTTATCGCCACAGCTATCGGGTGTGTATAATGTATTTCATGTTTCTATGTTGAGGAAATATCACCCCAATCCCTTGCACATTATCGATTGGAAACATATTGAGCTACGAGAGGAGTATACATTTCATGAGATGCCTGTGGCCATCATAGACCGAGCTGCGAAGGGGTTGCGCAACAAGGAGATACCGATGGTACGAGTGCACTGGTAGTTCCATGGTGTTGAGTAGGATATATGGAAAACTGAGGATTTTATAATCGACCACTACCCTGAGCTGATGAGTGTTGCTCCTTGATATGTATTATCCGTATTACTATAAATTTTGAAGACAAAATTTCTTTTAAGGAGGGGAGACTGTGATGACTTATATTTTGATATACAAATATGTTCGGGTTCAATATTTTTATTTTCAAAAATTTTAAATGAAATACATGAATTATACTCAATTTTTTCCAATTTTGAATTATTTATTGAAAAAAATTGAAATAATGGGAAAAAATGTGATTTTGAGGAGAAAATACATGAGACTATAAGGAAAATGCGTTTTCTTGAGAAAAATAATTTTTGGGATTGAGTGCTGAATTTTTGGAATTTTTAGAGTAATAAATGGAATTTTAGAAGAAAAATAAAATTTTGGGCGGATTATCCAATTTTTGAGAAAAAAATTGTACAAATGATGAAAATTGATGTATAATGGAAGATTTTGATGAGAAAATGTGATAAAACAATTTTAGATGATTTTATATATATAGGTATAGGTATATATATATGGGATAAGAAAATTAATAATAATATATGTATTAAGGGGGCCCGGGACCCAGGCATTGGGCCTGGGCAGCCCAGGCCCCAGCTGGCCATCCAGCCCGTGCGGGCTTAGGCCGAGAAAGCAAGGCCCAGGCACCTAGTGCCCCCAAAAACCAACCCCCCTGTTCTTTTGTCTTTTTATGCGTTTTGAATGGATTTTTGGCTGAATTTCCTAGATTTTCTGGTGATTTTTGGATGAATTTCCAAGCTAAAAACCATTAAGTCCATGGTATTTTGTCCATGGGTTTGTTATCAACTCACAGCCTAAATTGTGGCCAATGAATGTTGCCAAGTGGGCATCCAACATGGGAGCTTGACAACCACCTGGATGGCCACATGTCACCCCCATCTTGCCATGCAAGCACCTCCCCATGAAACAAAACTCCTCTTTGAGCACAAGCCTAAAAAATTCTAGTAGTTGTGACCCTCCTTCACAAGCTTGGATCTCCCTCGTTTCTTAGCCAAATCCTCTAAATCATAGCTTGTTTTGAAGCTTATACTACCACCTACGAAGTCGCATAAGGAGCTTGCTCCATCTTGGAACTGTTTAGAAGTGAAAACCCCGAGAAAAGGTGTTATTCGAAGTGTCTAAACCCAGAAAAACTAGTGTAAAGCCACCTTTAGAGCTTCGAATCGTTGGTCATTTCCAGCTCATTTTGGAGGTAAGATGGTTCATCTTCTTCAGTTCCATGAGTACTTTAACCTCCAATTATTAGAGGACGAAAAACGAGACTTCACATATGATTTCCTAGCCTTTGAAGTTGGTATCTACTCACTATTGCAGCTGTATAACAGAATAGTGTTAGAGCAACTATAGGAAGGCTCACACCTGAACCATTCTAGGCTCGTCCCTGAGGTAAAACCCATCATTATACCCCTTGTTATGTGTATTCAAGTGTCCAAGTGGTAGAAACCAAAAACTGAAATGTTTAATATGTTTTATAAGCCACTGTTGTTAACTGTTAGACTCACTATTGCCACAGTGTTGACAGAAATTAGTTTGAGACCAGATTTGGAGCTATATTTGGAGCACTTCTGATTGAAACCAGAGGTGTTTAGACCCCAAGTAAAGGTTTTAGAAAGGTACAAAGATTTGACCTTGAGTTAGAATAATTTCTTGTGTTCCTTTAAAATGCAACAGAGAAATTGATAGAATGATAGGCATGATTTTTGTATGACATGCTACCGATTCAAAGTATTCTTGATGAATGAATGTTTTATGACCTACATAGTGCAGTTAGACACAACAAATGACCCATATAATTGTGGTTTAATGGGAGAATGAATACTAGGAAGATAGTGAAAATTATGAACCCAGAAACTTCCTATAATTTGGCTGAAAATTCTGAGATGAAATTAACTGACCAAACCTCGGTAGTTTGAGCTGAAATTTGGTAGAGAGATCTCTAAGTATGTCTAAAATATGACTACGAAATTCAGAGCATTCTAATATAGATAAGTAGGTCAATTTAGGCAAACAATCACTGGCTATCACAGGGTGTACGAGTTTGGAAAGTTAGGAAATCAAAGAGGAGAAAAGACCCTATTAGTTAAATCTGTCTGTTGTAATAGAGGTTAAAACAAAGACCTCAAAACTATAGCTAATGCTATCCAAAAATTTTAAACTAAAATTCTAAAGTTTATTTGAGAAGTCTAGTAATAATTTGCAAAGGTTCATAAAAATCCAGTAAAATTGAAAATAAAATGATACAGACTGTGTGTTTATTATGGATAAAAATAGAGATCTAATATGTGACCTTAACAGAGGCTAAATGATCCCAAAAAAGTTTGAAAACATTTTTGGTGGAATTGAGTGGTTTAGGAAACCCTCCACCAAAATTTGGGATCAAATGAGTTTAAAATAAATACCTCAAAAAAAATCTTAAAGTTGAACTAGTGCATCAAACTCAATGTACGTAGTATCTACGTTGTAATCCAATAATATTTGCATAAAATCTTGGATTTATTAGACTTAAACATGAGTAACTAGACCATCTAAGTTGAATTTGACAAACTTTGACCCACATGGATGGAATGACTAAAGGGTTAATGTGACACCCCCAAGAATCGAGTTCCTTGGCTACTCATCATCCAAGGATCAATCCCCTGTCGCAGGCAGCTGTCTGTAAGGAATACCTACGATCTGCCCTGTGACACATCAATCTCAAGCAGTGACATATAGGAGATGCCATCTAAATCCGCCTAAAGCTTGTCAGTCACACCGGTACGTGAAATTCTTAATCTTAATTTATCTTCTTTAGTTATTCATCACACTTCATTTCACATAATAAAAATAATATAATAATTTAAATGAATTTAAATAAAACATGCAATATTTTTCCAAAAATGGGTTGTCCATGATCAATCATGACATGAATTAAAATATTTGTTCGAAAAATCATGCATCAATCTATGCCATAAGCATGCTATAAAAATAGTAAAAATCTTTGCCACAAACAATCCTAAAATGCATCAAATTCCTATACTAGCAAACACCTTGTTCAATGTCCAAAATTCGCATAATACTAATGAGCAAGGAAGTCCTGCCTGCCTGATTCTACAGATATTTAGGGCTACTCACTTTCCCTCTAGATATCCAATTCTCTAAGATTTTAAAATCTGAAATTTAACAATCAATAAAACTGTTCTAAGTTCCTTTTCACACTCAATCTCATTCAAAAATATTCTTGAGCTTAAATAATTTCTAAATAATTATAAGGTCCAAATATCTATTTCAACTAATTCGTGTTCATTCCAAAATATCATAATTCCACATAATCAAAATAAAATAATTCCTCCGAGTCTTCGAACCCCCTAAACTTTGAATAAGATTCATTCCACTTTCATCGTCAAAATTCCACCTTTTATCAAAAGGGTTAAAAATCAAGATTTCCCTTTTTACCACTTTAAGGTGCGAAAGTACAGTTAATGCATTCCAAACTAAGAATTAAACATATTTAAAACTGACAACTTCTTCAAAAGATGAGTGGATCGAGTTTTATTCGCTATCTTAAGAACTGTACCTCCAAAAACCTTCCAAATAGGTGAAATTCCTTTGGATCCGTTTAAAATTTGCAAGTGAACAGTAAAAGCTTCCAGAATTTAGTTCTAAATCGATAAACTCTTAGTTTAGAAGCAAGATCAAAGCTTACTTAGTTACATATCGCTTTATGCGTCAAAATTTCTCAAATTCTAGTTTCAGAAACTGAATCTAAATAAATTTGCAGATCTTGAATTGAAATGATTGAGGGTTTAAAATTCCTACCTTAGACCTTTAGATCCTCCTAGAATCTGCCCTGGATCGTCCCTCTGAAGCTCTGGGATGATTTGGAAAAATTTGTAAGTGAAACGACAAAATTAGGGCGTAAAAATATTTAAATATGGCGCAATGACCGCGGTCAATATTTCAGTGACCTTAGTCACTAATGTGCCCTAAATTTTTTTTTTCTGATTTCCTTCTGATGATCGTGGTCTGTTATTTAGTGACCGCAGTCAACAGTGTGATTTTTTTAACGTTTTTCCTAGTTTTTCCCAACTATTCGACATTCTAATTTATTTTATTTTCATAAAATATCATATAATAAACATTTAAAACATGTTTTCAAACATTTTTATATTTATTTCATAACTTTTAAAATTTTCATTTTTGATGTGTACACATTTGAAAAATTTAGGGTATTACAATCTACTGCCCTTAAACGAAATTTCGTCCTCGAAATTTAAATAGAGAGTACTTGCATAATGTGTCCAATCAAGTGCCTTTGGTGAAGAGATCTAGGTATTTTCTCTGCATCTCAATCTCTACCTCTCAAGTTGCCTCCTCTAGGTTATGATGCCTCCACAGGACCTTGACCAAGGGTATGTCCTTGGTCCTGAGACTCTGCACCTTACGATCAAGTATCCTAACGAATGGTTCCTCGTAAGTAGCATCGTCTCGAAGTAGAATGTCCTCCTAATGTATAACATGCGATGGGTCTGGTTCGTACTTCCACAACATCAAAACATAGAACACATTGTGGATTGAGGACATATTATTCGGGAGATTCAGTTCATAAGCACACTCACCAATCCGTCTGATGATTTCAAATAGACTAATAAATCTTGGTGCTAGCTTCCCTTTGACTCCAAACCATCTGATCCCTTTCTGAGGGCTGATCTTCAAAAGAACTCTATCTCCCGATTAGGATTCTGAGGGCTTCTGTCTTCTGTCAACATCGTTCTTCTGTTTACTCGGTCTTGTAGCTAGCCTCTTCTGAATCTGCTTGAACTGCGTTTTCATTTCTTCAATCATCTTTGGACCCATAAGCACTTGGTCTTCGAAATCTGCCCAGCACGATGGTGATCTGCTGGGTTGACCATAGAGTGCCTCAAATGGAGCCATGTGTATGCTCGCCTAGTAGTTGTTATTATTGGCGAACTCTGCCAAATGCAAATACTTGCTGCAATTGCCCTTGAAATCAAGAGCACATGCTCTTAACATGTCTTCTAACACCTGAATGACCCTTTTAGATTGTCCATTTGTCTAAGGGTGAAAAGTTGTACTTATAGTAAGGCTGCTCCCAAGTTCGTTCTGCAAACTCTACCAAAACATAGATGTGAATCTACAATCTCTGTCAAATACGATAGTCTTGGGAACCCCATGCAATCTTACAATCTCTCGGACGTACAACTCCCCCAGCTTATGTACTGAATTTGTAGATCAAATCGACAATAAATTGGCTACTTTTGTCAGTCGATCTATAATTAGCCAAACCGTATCTTCTCCTTTTTGATTTCTCAAAAAACCGCTAACAAAATCCATCGTGATATTATCCCACTTCCATTCTGGAATCGGAAGTGGTTGCAACAAACCTGATGGTTTCCTATGCTCAGCCTTCACCTGCTGATCTAAGGACATATTGGGTTATGTCTCTCTTCACACCATGCTACCAGTACGTCTTCCTCAGATTCTAATACATTTTGTTACCCCCTAGATGCATAATATACTTAGTCTGATGGGTTTTATCTAGTATGGTTGCCTTAGTGTATCCCCCACCTGGCACACATATTCTATTTCCCAATCTTAGTGTACCTTCTGCATCAATTTTAAAGCCTGTATACTTGCCCTGCTTAACATCCTTGATCATATCGGTAATCCACTTATCTATTTTCTTCTCCTCTCTGATACAGTGTAGTAAATCTGGTAGGCAAGTTATAGTATATAGGTATGCCTGATCTCTATCAGTAGCTATACCCATGTTATAACTACTAATTAGCTGGTACATCTGACCAATCTTTGCATCCCTCTCACTGGACTTTCTGTTGAGTGCATCTGTTACTGCATTGGCCTTTTGTGAATGGTAATGCAGCTAAAAATAGTAACCGTTCAAGAACTCTAACCACCTCCTCTGCCGAAGGTTCAGTTCCTTCTAGGTATAGATATACTTGAGGCTCTTATGGTTCAAGTACAGATCAAAACTCTCGCCATGAAGATAGTGCATCCACATCTTCAGTAAAAACATGATCCCTACTAACTTTTGATCGTGTGTGGGGTAGTTTTGCTCATGAGGCTTCAACTGCCTAGATACATATGCCACAACCTGTCCCTCTTGCATCAATACTGCACCCAAACCACTTAGTAAAGCGTTTGTATAAAGGGTGTACCTTACTCCAGGAATAGGTGTCACTAATACTAGTGTTGTGGTTAATCTTTTCTTCAACCCTTGGAACAACTGCTCACACATGTCATCCCAAATGAACTTTTCTCCATTTCTAGTCAGCTTTATCATTAGACCAGCTAGTTTTGAGAAATCCTTGATAAACCTATGGTACTATCCAGCCAACTTAAGGAAACCTTTGATCTCTATAACAGTCATGGGCTGCTTCCAATTGGATACTGCCTCTACTTTCTTTGGGTCCACAGATATACCTTCAACTGAGACGACATGGACAAGAAACTTGACCTTCTTCATCCAAAATTTGCACTTGCTGAATTTGGCAAACAACTTATTCTTCCTAATTGTCTCTAGTACCATGTGCAAGTGCTGCTCGTGCTTAGCCTCTAATCAGAAGTAGATCAAAATTTCATCAACAAAAACTACAACAAATTGATCTAAATATTGGCTGAAGACTCTATTTGTTAGATCCATAAATGCTACTAGAGTATTAGTCAACCCGAATAGCATCATAGTGAACTCAAAATGTTCGTATCAGGTTTTGAAGGTTGTATTTGGGATATCTGTCTGTCGAATCCTCAGGTGATGGTACCCTGACCTCTGATCTATCGTGGAGAATTGTGAAGCTCCTCTCAGCTGGTTGAAGAGGTCACCAATTATGGGTAGTGGGTACTTGTTCTTGATTGTGACCTAATTCAACTATTGTATTCTACACATAGCCTCATGGATCCGTCTTTTTTTTCACAAATAGGACCGAAGCTTCCTATGGCGACTCGTTAGGTCTGATAAGCCCTTTCGCTAGAAGCTCGTCCAATTGAGTCTTCAGCTCAATCAATTCAACCGGTGCCATCATGTATGGTGGAATGGCAATGGGATTGGTACCCGGGTACAACTCTATCTTGAACTCCACTTGTTTGTGCGATTGTAGTCCTGGTAACTCATTTGGAAACATGTCTGCATATTCCCAGACTACTGGAATATCTTGAATATCTCTGTGTTTCCCTACATCCTCCTCTAATAACTGCCTGAAGTCCTCTTTTTATCTGATGGCATACAACATCGCTAAAATTGAACTCCTCGACAATTTCTGCACATTCCCATCTAATCTTACCAGATGGTAATCTGACTGTCACCCTTCGTCTCTGATAATCAATCTGTGCCTAATATTGGGTCAACCAATCTATACCCAATATCACATCGTATCCTCCAAAATTTAGCACACAAAGATCAGCTACAATCAACCGATCTCCCAAGGTGAGTTCACATCTACAAGACTTCCTCGAACTTACTGAAGTACCGATTGGTGTAGCCACCTCCAGAGTCTTAACCAATGGATTGGTTACCAATTGTACCCTATCTACTGTATCCTTAGAAATAAACGACCTCATGGCACCAGAATCAAATAAGATATGCACAACAACACCAAACAACAAAAATATACCTTCCATTGCAATAGTGGGATCTGTCTGGCCATCTGTCGTATAGAGTTGTACCTACTTAGTCTATTTTGGCTGGGTTCTTGACTGCTCCTTCTTTTGTGCTGAACGACTACTCTGGTCACCAGTCCATGGCTGTAGAGGAACTAAAGCTGATAGTCTAGTTAGACAATCTTTAGCTAAGTACATCTTAAACACAATCCCAACCTCTTGGCTTCTTCCCTATGATCGGGACTCAACTAAGTAGGCTTAGCCCGCTGAGGTTGTTGTCTGGTAGTCGTTTGTGTTCTGCTCTAAGTAATAGGTGCTCTAGATGCCTCTGGTCTGCCTATCTCTTCTGTGGAGTTCCTGCAGTCTCCTCAGATGGTGTTCTCTTATGCCTGCTCTTCGTTCCTGCAGTCACGTTCTACCATCTGAGCTCTTACCACTATCTCTTTTAATGTCGTCAGTCTTAAGGTAGCTATAATCTTGTGAATCTCCACCTTCAAGCCCTCTGTGAAACGATCTGCCTTAAACTGCTCATCTTTTACTAGCTCTGGAGCGAACCTCAACAATTCTGTGAATTTTTTATCATACTCAGCCATAGTCATGTTCTTCTATGTCAATCTAATAAAATCGGACTGCAACTGTCGGGTATTTATCGTGGAAAAGAATGTGTCATAAAATAGATTTTTAAATCCTTCCCATTTCAATCCAGACTCATCAATAGTGAGTTCATTCACTATCATCTCCCACCAATAATACGCTGGACCAACCAGCTGATGAACGACAAATGCCACTCTCCTGGGCCCACTCGCCCCTATTGTGTTCATGTGCTTGTTCATTTTTGTAAACCACCTATCCGCAGCAAAATGATTAGTCATCCCCTCGAATATACTCGACTGCAACTTTTGGAACTCGATCAATAAGTCTCGTTGCTCCTTATCATAGCCGAATGATCTCCTATGTGGCACTATGTTTGTGGTTACAGCCTCCTGCTAGGTCTAAGGTTGTACTATCGACTACACCTATAGCTCGGGAGGTAGTGGTGATGGTGTTGGTGGCTGCAATATCCTAACCACTTGCTCTACTACCTGCTGGGCGATCCTCTCAATCATTTCCTCAGTGCCCATCACCCCTGCTGGATTATATGCCACTAATGTGCTCTCAACTCTCTATACTAGCTCATCACTAGGCTCTTCTCTGGCCCCAACTCTTCGTGGTCTTCCTCTTTTGCCACGAGTAGAACGTTCTCTTAATGGCGACATTATCTACAAGTTAAGAGATTGATTCAATATCCAATAGTGCAATCACGATGAAACAATAGTTTCAACAACCACATATAGTTATTGGAATGTCAATCACTTTGGACTCCTTGACTTGTGATAATGGCCATTTGTCCTACCCTACTTAGTTCATTAGCGTTTATCGTGCTACTGTAGCTCTAGATGTAAGTTTCTAAGTTCTCAAATTGTTTTAGCGGCCTAGGGTTTATGCTTCTAAGTTGACAACATTTTGTTTCTTTCTGGGTACAACAACTTGGTTTTTAAAATTCAACATAATGATATTGTAAACATAACAAGCAAACAATTCACAAACAATCATACAATGCACAGTAGCATAATGAAAACCCCAAGCTTCCATCTGTGCTTCCAGGTCCGTGTGCCCCATCCCACACTCGCCCTTCCACACAAACTTCTACTCAAAATTTTCATTACACCCATTACAATGGCGCAAGTGTCTCAATCGCTAAGGTTGACACAAGCCCCACCATATGCGACTGCCCCATCCCAGTAGAATATGGTGTATACAAGTTCAACCAGAGAAACCGATCACTCACCAAACATGGTCTGTCATTCTCCGAGTCCAGTATTCCTCCATATCCTCAAATCCCTATGCACCCCATCATACATAGAGACTAGAGATACAGGATCCTCCCAGTCTCAGGTCCTAACTAAACAAGTGTGTGTTTCACATGTTCTCCATCTCTACCTATGCCCTAAAAGCTTTTATTTAATTGAGATCCATTGTGCCTTCGCGGCAACACCCGATCTCTACCTAGACCTATGATATCTACACTTGGCTAATTAATTCTTTTATGGAACTTGCAACTTGTGCCAAGCACTGACTCTATCTCACTCCTATGCGATACCCTTGTTCCCAAGTTGGACATCAATTGATTAGTCATCAATCTTCAAGGACACACACACCTTAACGGTGGGGCTCACCCTTAGGGACATCCACTCTGAAAATGAGAGTAAATTCTCAAGAATGTCCATCGGTACTCAAGTCACCTGTGACTAGTGATTTGGACCCGCTAGCACCATCTAAGTCTTTCCTAGACTTCTAGCCACCTAAAACACCTCTATTCATTTTATTTATTAATTCAAGAAAACCAATTTCTCAGTTAAAAATTTATTTTAATGAAAATCAAATCCGATAAAAGTCCACATCATGCCCAGTGTGCAAAACACTGCACTCTGATAACGAAGTGAAAGAAAACTACAGCCTCTAGAAGAAGTCCTGACAAAAGACTAACCACTCTGATGTGAGTCACCAAGCTCTGCACCCGTGAATACCTAAAAAATAAAGTGAGTGAGCTTGAAAGCCAGTGGATCTCTCCTATACATCATTATCATTATACAAATCAGAATATCAAACAAGCACGCACTTTCACACATTAAGCATTTGAAACATTCAATTGTTTTGTTGTAACCCTAAAATCGAAAGAGTAACGCTCTCGATATTCCTCTCGTGGTCTTGGAGCGAATTTGCGGGTAACGCCGTATGTACTATGACCTTTTGGGACCACAATCCAAGAATCGAGTTCCTAGGCTACTCATCATCCAATGATCAATCCGCTATTGCAGGTAGTTGTCTATAGGGGATACCTATGACCCGCCCTATGGCATGACAATCTCAAGCAATGACATATAGAAGATGCCACCTTGATCCGCCTCAGGCTTGTCAGTCTCACCGATACGTGAAATTCTTAATCTTAATTTATCTTCTTTAGTTATTCATCACACTACATTTCACATAATAACGAGAATATAATAATTTAAATGAATTTAAATAAAACATGCATTATTTTTCCAAAACATGGGTTGTCCATGATGAATCATAACATGAATTAAAATATTTGTTTGAAAATCATGCATTCATCTATGCTGCAAACATGTTATAAAAATAGTAAAAATCTTTGGCAAGCAATCACAACAAACAACTCAGAGTATATCAAACAATCCTAAAATGCATTAAATTCCTATACTAGCAAACACCTTGTTCAATATCCAAAATTTGTATAATACTAATGAGCAAGGAAGTCTCGCCCATCCGATTTGGCAAATCTTCAGGGCTACTTCGCTTTCCCTCTAGATATCTGATACTCTAAGATTTTAAAATTTGAAATTCAACAATCAATAAAACTTTTCTAAGTTCCTTCTCACATTCAATCTCATCCAAAATTATTCCTAAGCTTAAATAATTTCTAAATAATTATAAAGTCCAAATATCAATTTCAACTAATTTAGGATCATTCCAAAATTTCAAAATTCCATATAATCAAAATAAAATAATTCCTCCGGGTCTCCAAACCTCCTAAACTTCAAATAAAATTCATTCCACTTTCATCATAAAAATTCCACCTTTTATCAAAAGGTTTAAAAATCTAGATTTCCCTTTTTACCACCTTAAGGTGCGAAAATACAGTCAATGCATTTCAAACTAAGAATTAAACATATTTAAAACTGACCACTTCTTCAAAAGATGAGTGGATCGAGTTTCATTCTCTATCTAAGGAATTGCACCTCCAGAAACGTTCCACATAGGTGAAATTCCTTTGGATCCGTCTAAAATTTGCAAGTGAACAGTTCAAGCTTCCAAAATTTAGTTCTAAAACAATAAGCTCTTAGTTTAAAAGGAAGATCAAAACTTACTTGGTTCAAGATCGCTTTATGCGTCAAAAATTCTCAAATTCCAGTTTCATAGACTAAATCTAAATAAATTCACAAATCTTGAACTAAAATGATTGATGATTTAAGATTCCTACCTCAAACCTTTAGATCCTCCTTGAATCCACCTTGGGTCATCCCTCTGAAGCTTTGGGATGATTTGGAGAAATTTGTGAGTGAAATGACAAAATTAGGGCTTGAAAATATTTAATTTCGTGCAATGACCGCAGTCGGCATATCAATGACCGCGGTCACTAATGTGCCCTAATATTTTTTGTGAATTCCCTCCGATGACCACAGTCAACCACTTTGTGACCGCGGTCAATAGTGTGATTTTTTCAACGTTTTCCAAGTTTTTCCCCATATCTGGCGTTCTAATTTATTTTATTTTCATAAAAATACCATATAATAAACATTTAAAACATGTTTTCAAACATTTTTACATTTATTTCATAATTTTTAAAAATTTCATTTTTGATGTGTATGCATTTAAAAATTTTGAGGTATTACAGTTAACTAGGCTATTGACCTAGATTTGCACTACAAATTGTGAATACGTGTGTGTGTCTGAACCTATACAACTAACATAGTTGATGTGATCTAGACTTCAAGGAGTCGAGCATATTAAGAATCAAAAGAAAGGAGGTAGTGAACATTTGCACGTATTTTCTTTTGATTTATGGGTTGAACAGTTTTATTCTATTAACATTTGTTAATCTATTGCATATTCTATTTTATTAGCATGAGATGCAAAATTTATTGCTATTTTCTTGAACTTTGGATTTTTGAGGTTTGCTTGGATTTGAGAATATTATTTGGTGAGTTTACATATTGGTAGGTAACAATGTTATAAGTAATAGCTGATAGATACGATTTCCTAGTTTTGGATCATGTGGCTCAGAAGAATTTTGAGATTGGACTTATGTGATTTATCATTGTATGATCATGAATTATGTTATGACTCACTAAGCCCCGTGGTTTTTTTCCTTGGGTTCACTAATCTCTACATTATCTTATAGGCCCTTCAAAGTGGAAAAGGTAAAAGGAATCATGCTACAGGAGAAGTCAATGGTGGTCTATGTTGAATATTTTGTATAACTTGCTATTGTACAGATGAAGTGTAATGGTTTCCATTATTATTTAAGAGTAGTTGATGTATATTACTTCCACAATGTTATATTTGACATCACTTCTTGCTACCATGATGGCTTATAGTTGTGTGGTATGAGGCTTAACAACAGCTGTACAAGTTGATAAGGTCCGGTCATTGAAGAGGTCTCGACACATGTGAAGAATAGTAAACCCTTTAGTGCTTGTTCAATACATACATTTGAGCGGTTCGAACTTGTTTTATTTAAGATATATGTATCTTTGTATAACATCATATCATGCATACTAACATAGTGATAAGTTGATGGGCTCAACATAGATATGGATATGTATTTATGATTTTTAATGTGCAAATGAATGAAAATTACGATGTGATTAATGATATTTAGTTTTCTTATATATGATTAATAGTAATTCCTATTCAAGATTATGTGATTATATTTCTACTATAAGAGCATATACAATTAAGATTTTGAAAGTAATTGGAATGTATTAAGGCTCAGAGAGTATCATATACATTTAGATATGACTTATATATGTTGTATTTTAAACATTAGGAGCTAAACAAATAATTATATATTTGGTAGTGGAAAGTTAAGGTTGCCAAAGTTTGAGTGGAGTTGTCGAAGTTTAAAACATTCCATCACTAGAGCTAGTATTCAAAATGTAGGTCACAAAGGAGAAATGGGATAACGGTCACAATTGATCAAAATAGGAGAAAATAAGGGGATCAATATGGTGCTGTAGTAGGTGGGATGCTTTGTTCATAGAGGAATTCATGCAGGTGAGATTATTGCCAATAGAGATTGATGACAAAATAGGATGATGGCTTCGACAAGTGTTGATAGAGGCATCTCAAACAAAGAGGGATGGGAGATTCAAGAGTGAGAAGAAGCAAGGGAGTTGTGTTGATAGTTGAAACTTTACAAATAAAAGGGTCAGTTACCTATGGTTGACAAGAATTGAGAAAGGAATTCATTGAATGTTGTTCATCCAGAGAAGGAAAAGGACCAAAATTGGGGTGGCATGATAGAAGAGCTGAATAACTGTCTTTGTACACTGAAAAGAAAAAGGAATGAAGTCTAAGGTCAATGCAAGAAGAGAAGGAAAAGAAGAAGGTTCGGCATGGACGTAGGGAGGTTCCAAGAAAGGGGAGGGTGGTCAAGGTCAAAATCGAAAATACGTTCCAAAAGAAACATGCGGAAGGTAAGGAGTGAAAGTTGTTGGAAACAAATGAAAGCATGAACGATAGTGGGTGGTCGTCATGTGATTCTTAGATAAAGCAAATTGGGGGTAATTAAAGACGATATCAATCAAAAAATTCATGTTCCATGCCAACTAGCTTCGATATGTGGGATAGAGTCCTATACAAATGTCCCACAGAATTGGTTTAAAACTTGATAGAATGGGGAAGATAAAATTAGGATCAAGTTATGAAATAGTTGAATGCGAAAATGGAACGTAATGGCAAAATCGATTGTTTTGTTGTCAGAAGGGGTGGATAAAAGTGGAAGGTGTTCAGGTGGAAACATGGATGAAGGCTACATTTGAGGACATAGCGATGAAATACAAAGGTTTGATTGAACTGGATAGTCGATCAATTAATGGGGAAGTGTATGAGCTGGCATATATGCGAGTGGAAGGATGGAGCAGTGGATTCTTGCTGAAAGTCATGGTAATCAACAAAGGGAACGAGACTTTTTCATTACGTCTATTTTGGTACATAGGATTGGAAGGATGGGAAAGCGAATGAGGTGGTATATATGCGAGTGGAAGGATGGAACAATAGATTCTTGTCTAAAGTCATGGTATTCAACAAAGGGAATGAAACTTTTTTGGTACATCTGTTTCGTATACAATTGGAGGTGAATGACAATGATAAGGTGGAAGATGATGACGAATGGGTGTACGTTAGACAAAGGAACAAAAAGCAAGTTCAAAAGGAAGAAAATGGAGGTCTTTGGACAATGGGAAGTGAGTAGAAATGGTATAAGGAAGCATCGTCGAAGAACGTCGTACCTAAACACCAGCTCGCAGAAGGTTGCCAGGAAAGTTTGTTGGAGGTGCGTGAAGTTGAACATTAAACTATGGATAAGAGACCTATAATGGTGTTAGAGAGGAAGGATGTAGCAGTTGCAACGGTCGAGTGGATGCATGGCAAGTTTGTGGAAAAATGTGGCAGCGCCAAAAGACTAGCATGCTCGACGATCAAAGATGACAAAGAACCAAGTCTGGACTGGCAATGGCTACTAGGGATGGGTTTGAAGGGGAGAAAATAATGTATGAGGACAACAAGATAATGATGGGAGGAAAGGGTTGGGGTTAAAAGTAAGAAACGACCTACGTTGTGTGGGGCTAGTCCAAAAAAGGGGGTTGTAGATCACTGGATGGGCCAAGGGGAAGACGCATTCTAGGCCCAAAATAACAAAAATCAATTTCAATGGGTTCTATCCATAGGAGCGAGTGGGTGTAGACAAAAGGAAGTGGGGGCCCACAAAAGGGGCAGCATAACCCATGAAAAAGGGAATAATAAGCCCTCTACTGCCAAAGAGGGCAGGGCCCCTATTCTATTACTAACGAAAGGTGAAGAGAGCATTCCTAGACACTTTTAGATGGCATCAAAGGTTCAATATGAAAAACCAATATAGTTTTACTAAAGAAGGCAAAGGAAATAAGTTATTATACATAGAAAGAAGCATAATGCAGATACAAAAAGGATGAATATGTAGGCGACTAATGAAGTGAGAAGGAGGAGGTAGACTATTCTAGAAGGAAGTGAGAATGACAATGGAGGAGCTTTAGAGGAAGGCTAACTTCTAGAAGTAGGCCAAGTAGAAACATCGAGTTACTAAAGTAACACTTCAAATTTCTAGGAGCAATCTGAACAAGATGAGGAAAGTAGGGATAAGGAGGATCGAAAGGACCAAAAGGAGGAACAAATGCATGATGTGAAGCAATAAGTAGGAGAAGAATTCAAGAGTTCTTCATGACAAGATTCCCTTCTGTTGTGCGTAATTCAGTGAATACAGATGGGAGAAGCAAAAAAGAGAATGTCATTGGTGATGGAGAGAATTCCAAAAGTTAGAATATGGGGTTCTTCAGTAAAAAAATTGAAACTCTAAGCAAAGAAGAAGTGGAAGCCTTCTAAAAAGAATGAATGTAGCTCTAATAAACTTGGAGAAGGAAAGGGCATAGAGGGGGATAATGACGGAGTAATCCAAGAGGGGCAGTGGTCAGGGAGGAAAGGGGACTTTGAAGATTAATGAAGATTCCCTCTTGGAACATTAGGGGTTGTGGGTCTAGAGAGGAGCAAAATGATTAAAAGGACTATTTGAAAAATGAACCCAAATATTGTCATTCTCCAAGAGCTTCTACCGACTTTGTGGCAGTCAAGGTTTAAAGAATGGGTGTATCTTCTAGCAATTGGGTCAATACGAGGTTTGTTGGCAACTTGGGAGACTAGGAGCTACTCGGTGTTAGAGGAACTCATTGGAACTTCTCGATGATAATTAAAGTAAAACAAATGAATGGGGGAGGAGTCGTGGTTGACAGGTGACTGTTCGCCCAGTGGAAAACAAGGTAGGGACCTTCTGGGATGACATATGGGCCTTAGCATGCTTTGTGGAGACAAATGGTGTGTGGCAGGATATTTTAATGTGGTTTGATATGTTTCAGAAAAAAAAATAATAGGAGAGCCACAAGAAGTATGTACAAATTTGACTACTTGATTAGAAAGACGAGTATCTATGAACCCCCTATTACAAATGGTTTGTTCACATGGTATAATGGTAGATAGGACCTAGTATGTTGTAAACTAGATAGATTTCTATTTGTAGACAGATGACCAATATCTTTCCTTACTATAAAAAAAAGATTGGTAATAGATTGGTCTCAGATCATTAGCCAATTGTTCTAGGTACAAGTAAACCAATATGGGGACCTAGTCCAATAAGATTTGAAGCACGGTTAATCTACCATTCAAATTTTGGGGAAAATCTTAAAGGATAGTGGCATTCTAATGATCCAAGGGGGTGGGAAGGTTTTAAATTTATGCAAAACCACAAGAGGGTTAAGAAGGATTGTTATGATTGGGAGTCTCAATTTTGGGAAGTGAGGAAAGAAGAAGAAAGGCCTTAGAGAAGTGCATTCGAGACCTTGATTGTTTGGAGGGTGGGAGATTGTGGGATGAGGATAGGAGGTGGGAGGTGGAAAAAAAAAGAGTTATGGATGTTGAATAGAGAAATGGATAGGGGTGCTTGGATGAAGGCGAGAATTAAATGGCTAAAGGAGGGAAATGCTAATTCAAAACTTTTCCATCGAATCTTAAGTGGAAGAAAGGTTGCAAATACCATATCTAAGATGGAGGGAAAAATGGAGACGTGATTGAGGGAGAAGAGGCAATAGAGTAACACATTGTAAGGCATTTCTTGGAGGTGTTTGGTTCCAAACAAAATAAGGTGTAAACTGTTGAAGGACAATCTTGGTCTCCAATTGGTGAAGAGGATAGCCAAAATTTGGAAAGCACATTGATTGAGGAAGAGATGAGACACGCAGTTTTTGAATTTAATAGTAATAAGGCCCCTGGGCTAGATGGCTTCTCCATGATATTCTACCAAAAAAGTTGGGAGATTGTGAAAAATGTTCTAATGAACGTGTGGAGGAATTTCATAAATCTGGTGTGATGAACAAAAGTACTAATGAGACATATTTTTTTTATTCCGAAAAAGAATGTGGTGAGAAGGGTTAAAGATTTTTGTCCCATAAGTCTTACTACAAGCCTAAACAAAATTATTGCACAGGTATTGGCAAATAGAATTAAAGTGGTGATGGGTGGAACTATCTCGGAGACGCAAATGTTCGTGGGCATCAAATAATGGATGTTGTGCTAGTAGCAAATGAAGTGGTGGAAGAATATAAGATGTAGAAAAAGAATGGTGTGGTGGTTAAAACGACATTGAAAAAGCTTAGATAGAGTAGATTGGAATTTCCTTGATTATATGTTACAAAAGAAGGGGTTTAGAATGATTTGGAGGGGACAGATTTAAGGGAGTTTTAAGTAGGTCACGTATTCCATTTTTATAAATGGGAGGCCTAGAGGTAAAATTGAACTGGTAAGGGGTTTAAGGTAAGGAGCCCCATTGTCTCCTTTTTTGCTTACACTAGTAGTTGATGTTTTTGGGAAAATATTGGACAAGAGCAAGGAGGTTGGTATGATTGAAGGCTTTGTGGTTGGGAAGGAAATAGTAGAAGCTTCTCACTCACAATTTGTTGATGATATTCTTCTATTTCTGAAAGCGGAGATCAATAACATTGAGAATGGGTTTAGGCTAGTTCACAACTTTTGTTGGGTGTCAGGAATGTGAGTCAACATACCCAAAATGTGCACTGTTGGGATATCTCCAAGCAGTAAGTGGGTGTCATAGGTGGCTAGGAGATGTGGGTGACTAAGGGGGATGGCCTTTAAAATACTTAGGAATGCCTTTAGAGAGAAGCTAGTGTCCCAAACATTTTGGGAATGTTTTGGGAACCGGTGGTAACAAAGGTGGCCAAGAGACTTGAAGAATGGAAGAGAGCCTTCCCATCGAAAGGAGGTAGGATCACTTTAATAAAGTTAGTGTAGGATGTGTTGCCTATATTATCTGTCAGTCTTTAAAACCCTAAGAAGAGAGGCTAACCAGATTGAGGAGCTAATGAGGAACTTTTTGCAAGAAGGGATGGAAGGAGGCCAAAGGTTTCAACTAGTGGAATGGAAACAAGTTCAAATGAGGAAAGAATTAGGAGGACTAGGGATTGGGAATATAATTGATAAGATTAAATCTTTGGTGGGAAAATGGCTTTGGAGGTTTCCTAAGGAGTAGGATCAATTATGGGTAGAGTGATCAACAACCAACACGGGTTGAATGTCAATGGAAGGGATGCGAAGATTTGAGGAGATCAACTCATAGAAGCCCTTGGAAGTTTTTCATTTTTTGTATGTTGGTATACTCCTTTCATTAAGCTTTATTTGGGAAGAGGTGACTCCATCATTTTTGAGAGGATGTGTGGTGGGGCACGAAGGCATTCTTAGTTATATTCCTTAGCTTGTATAGTCAGTCTAAGGGTTATAATTGCGTGATTTTTCACTTTATTGATCAACGAGATGATATGAGGACAATTCAATGGAACTGTCATATGAGATCAACGAGAGGTAGGAGGTGTCAAGAGGAAGATCTATTCTCTGAGTTTTACTTAGGGATTGTGTGCTTCAAGATAGATTGGACATTGTGTGGTTGAAAGAGTCTTCTAGGGTGTTCTCTTCTAAATCATTTTTAAAGGGTTGCCTAACGATCCTTTGATTGTGTCCTCTCCTTTGATGAATTAGGTTTGGAAGGCTCGTGTTCCTTCCAAAATGAAGTTCTTCACGTGGTTGGTGTCAAAAAAGAAAGTGAATGTAGGGTGATGCTTTAGAAACGACTTCCTCATCATTATATTTTTCCATCTTGTTGCCATTTGTGTAAACAAGATGATGAGTCTATCAGTCATTTATTTTTTGCATGCCAATTTTCTAGTCAAGTGTGGGCAAGATGGAGAGAGCACTTCGCTATATTCAATCAAGGAAATGTGCAGGAGGCTCAGTTTAGTGTTTGTCTATATTGGGAGGGAATTCCTCCCAAATAGAGGGATCACTGGGTGGTGGCTTAGTTTTGCAGTGGTTTGGTGCTTGTGGAAGAACAGAATTGTTATGCTCTTAAGGACAAATTTATCTCTCCTAATGGTCAATGGGCAAAATCTCAATCACTAGCCTCTTTCTGAATTAGCAATTGTTCTTTATCCTTTGTTCCTCTATGTCACATTGGCTCAGGGGTTGAGACAATGTGTTGTAAGGGGCTTGTGTGTGAGGAAGAGAGGTTGGAGTTTGGTTATGCTAATGATGTTTAGCAGGTGGCTAGTGTTACGTGTGAGTTCCTTATATAATTTTTCTCTTTCTCAATAAAATTATTTTTTCTTTTATATATATATATATATATATATATATATATATGTCATTTTTTGTATCAATCATGAAATCTTTTCAAATGGATCGCAATAAATATTCAACAAAAATTTAAAATTTTGGTTTTCGAACAATAAGACATAATTTTGCTTTTTTGTGAATTTGTGACGACCCATATTTTTTATACACAAAATTAATGGGTTTGATACATGTATCTTCATATATTTTTTTGAGATTTTTAATGAAAATACATGAATTTTCTTAATTTTTCTAATTTTTAATCATTTAAATGAAAAAATTAGAATAATTGAGAAATATAATTTTTGGAAAGAGAATACATAAATTATAAAGGAGATAAAATTTTTGGAGAAAATATAATTTTTCAGAGTGATTATTGAATTTTTAGGGTAATTATTGAATTTTAGGGAGAAAAATGTTAATTTTTGTGTAGAATATTCAATTTTTAGAAAAAATGTATAAACGATGAAAACAAAGGAATAGTAAAGATTTTGATGAAAATTGATAAAATAGCTAAGTAAATAAATTAAGTAATAATAATAAATGTATGTATGTGTGTGTGTGTGTGTGTGTGTGTGTGTGTGTGTGCGTGTGTGTGTGTAAAAAGGAGGAGAAGTGAAAACAAAAAAAAAATTCAATTTGGTCGCATGGGCTTTCGGGCCCGTGCGGGTGGGTTAGTAGTGCAGGCTGTGGGCAGGCCAGCCCGCACTGCTAACCCGCCTTTCTTTTCCTTCTTCCTTCGATTTTTTTGGAAATTTCAACAGAAAATATAACGAGAAACCATGTCCACCCATCATTTTGGTTGTTCGACAAAACTCCTGACCAGGACAATGAGCAAAGACAACAAGGCATCTTGCACGAGAACCCATGAGCTACGTGGATGGCCATGTGAAACTCCTTTTTGCAATGCAAAAATGCCTCAAACATGCAACAAAAACACAAGTCTTGAGCAGATTTTCTTTTTATTTCTGCAACCCCTCTTCAACAACACATTTCTTCCTCCTCCTATGTATGTTTGCTCTAAAATTAGGCCCCCTAGAAAGTTGTCACTCCCCTCTACAACAATGTACAAGCCATTAGTCAAATCCCTTAGCCATTAGAGACTAAAACGACCACGAAAGAATATTGTTTGACACTGTTACAAGCTAAAGCTATTGGGAGACAGTCTTGATCCAATCTTCAAGGGGTTGTTTCCTAACCCATCTGAAGTCCATTTTTGAGGTAAGACCACTCGTTTTGTTCCTTGTTATGAGTAGTTAAATCTTGAATTGATAGAAAACAAAACTAAGGTCTTAAACATGTTTTACAAGGTACTAAAGTTAACTGGTTGCTAACTGTTACAACAGGTCCAACAGAAAACAATTCCTGGAAGCATATTTGAGGCAACATTTGAAGTAGCTAGGGACATCCATTTGAGCTGAGACTTGGAGCGTTTTAAACCTTACGTTTGAGGCTACAAGGAGGTATAAACTCCAAACCTTAAGCCTCTATACTCATAGTTTTATATGCATGCAAAGATGCCTAGCTACATGTGAAAATTTGTTACTCAGAAAAATTTTTAGAATTGTTAATATGTGCTAAGTGTTGTAGGGTATATTTGAGAGTGATTGTTGCCATGTTTGGTTATTATTTTGAATGAGACTTGAATTGTTAATGTTTTGAGATCTAAGACTTACAAGACATGTGAAAAAGGGCCTCAAATCAATGGAGTAATAGGGATAATTAGGCACTTGAAAATAATAGAAAACTTGAACATTAAAAAATATGTTATATAACAAAGAATGTAGGGGACCAATTGACTTACCAAAAGTAGGTATTTTGCGCTGCAATTTACTGGAGTGGTCATTGAATACATCAAAAACATGTATACCAAATTTCATCCCAATCTGAGTTGGGTAAAGGGGTCAACTGATTCACAAAGTGACTACCTATCATATAAGAAACGATAATTTATAGTCCCTGTTGTTACATTTATAAACCATAGAAATTTTGTCTAAAAATCAAAATCTAAAATTCTGGTTATTGTCTAGGAAGTTTAGATGAAATCTAGAAAGTTTCGTGCAAATCCGACACATAGATTGATTGTGAAAAAATTGACAAATTTGCTTCGCAGAAAGAGCAAAAAACTTGAATTTGGCTAAGTATTGAACTTTGTGGATTTTTGCCTAATTGGCCCAATTTTGACCTAGTTTGCCCCAATTTGACCCAAATTGACCAAGGTAACTAAAATTGATCATGTTGGCCAATTTTAACCAAGTTTGACCGATTAACAGAATTTGATCGAGTCGAATTTCTTTTGATCAAGACCTATTAGGGACAGTGGAACATGGGATTAAACCACATTCTAAAGAGAATTGAAATTTAGTTTAAACAATGCAAAATCGAGTATACATTGCAGGACTAGGCTGTGCCGATAGGATATCTGTGCGCGGGACCCAAGGTGAGTAGTTTAACTTAGGTGTTTACCATAACTTATATTCCTTGCATAAAATATATGTGAAATCGCATGGTTTAAATGGTTTCATGTGAATGAGATAAATTGAATTGGTTTTAAAATATGTAGATGTACACGGGTAATGAGACCATAGGCACGAGGACCAAGTGCTAGGTCAGGGTACACAATGTGATTGAGATTAGACTCGAGGTCCGAGCGCGAGGTTAGGGCATATGATCAATGCACCTAGCTTCTAACCCAATCGAGTAAAGACACTCAAGGATTGAGCACGAGGTTAGGGTATTCGAGGTATACGCCTAGCTTATGACCCACTTGAGTGGCAACGACGCTTGACTTACAACCTGCTCGAGCGATGACTAGAGGTTGACTTGAGACCCTAGCCTAGATACAATTTTAACTAGCATGTATTTGAGATTTTCTTTTATAAATGTTCCATTGTTTATAACTGCTTTATATTATGTCATGAATTCCAGCACTCTATCATTTTACTATTCATGCATACATGCACTATTTTGTAATGTCAGTTATGGGTAACATGCTAGTCTTACTACTCACTAAGCTACGTTGACTTTTAGGCTTACTACTCTACTAACATTTTAGGTTCCTTGGCGGCTAATAGAGAGAAAAGCGTGGTGATTGCCTAGCCCCCTAACGATTCCTTTTCCCTTTTCTTAGTCATTTTGTTGAGGTTGGTCTATTTTGTGTATGTATATATGGTCAACTGTATATTTTGAATGAGACAATATGTAATATAATGATCACTCTTCGTAATGTTTGCTTACTTTCGCACTTGAATCTTTAAATTATTCTAATATCACTTGTTAAAATTAAAGAGGCTTAACGGTGGTTGGGCGAACTTGACATAGTGAGTGAGTTCATCATGCCACTATGCCGGTCGGTTCGCCTTTTGGCCTAAGAAAGGGGTCTCGACAAAATCACTCAAATAAATGAAATATATATATGTGTGTGTGTGTGTGTGTGTGTGTGTGTGTGTGTGTGTGTGTGTGTGTAAACTTAAATAACAACTATGCTCATTCAACTTGAAGATATCAAATAAACATCATATGCTAGTAAAACTAGTTTATAACCTATATTATAAAAGAATTAAACTAGCAAACAAAGGATCTCCACAAAAAATGTTGACATCAGTTACCTTCACAAATAATAAGAATCATAACCATCTTACTTAATGCATGACAATATTAATTTTAAGGTATAATTTCCTCCAATTTATAGACTAGTTTCGCTAATAAACTTTGTAACATTCTCATAACTAAATAAAATTCTCTAATTTATGAGTAGTTTTTGTTCGTCGTTGCCACTTCTTCAACTCTTAAACATGGCTTACAGATTTTCTTAATGGTATGGAAGATATATATGTAAACAAAGTTAATTACTTGAGCTATCGAATATAGTAAATACTATTTCTAATTATTTGTAGTCAAATAATTATGAAATTGAAATCTATGTTGGTGATCTAACACTTAGAAAGTAACAACTTAAATAATATTTATAATTCACATTGGTCATGCTCTATTAGTTTCAAGATTTTTATTTTTTAAATTATAAGCTAGAGATCAATTCTTATATCTATTTTCCTAGATTGCTAGATATTATATTTTGCGTATAGAATAAGTAATTGATGTATAAAGAAAGTAGCGTGTTAAATTATATCATTGTTAGAGGATAAAGAAAATTATGAGAAATTAAAATGGAATCATGTTTATGCTTGTTTAACTTCATCACAAAAATCTAAGAAGGTGCACTTGGTTTTTCTTTTCTTTTCTTTTCTTTCTTTGAGATGGACAATAAAGCCTTGATCCAATATCAGATTTTTGTTATAAAAAATAGAGATTCAAACTATAATTGAAAAACTATATTTCTACTCTTAATGAGTAGCAGCTATAGTATTCTATTTATAGAAGAGAATATTCAAGCTTAGCCATGGATGCTAATTATAGATGTCATGATCTTGTACAGAGAGCTTGATAGAAAGAGCTCTTGATCCAAGAGAATAAATGGAGAATAAAACATGTATCCTAACTGAAATTAGGTATGATAGAATTTTGAATATGTCAAAATTCTGTTATACAACTTGTATACACAGTAACAACAAAAGTAGCATATATACAGCTTAAACAACAGCAGCAGTGCAGGGTATATAGTTTGTATACACAGAGTATACAAACTGTATATAGGCAAAAATCAACGTAGCACGTATACAAGCTAAACAGCAATGGTAGTGCGGGGTGTACAGTTTATATACGAAGATTATACAAACTGTATACAGGCAGAAATCATAGCAGCATGTATACAGATTAAACAGCAACGTTAGTGCAGAGTATATAGTTTGTATACACAGACTATACTGTTACTAGCATAAAACAATGCAACTTAAACAACAGCTACAGCATAGGGTATACAATTTGTATACACATACAAACTATATACCGGCGGAAATCAGCAGCTTAGTGGGTTTCTTTTATATCCCCCCGCAAACATAGGGGTGGTGGAACCACCCCAAGTTTAGAGTACATGAAGGAATGTTGTGAAGATGACATTGGCTTAGTAAGGCAGTAAGCAATCTGATTGTAGGAAGGGACATAGCGAACTTGTAGCTTGTTCTGAAGAATTTTATCCCTGATGAAATGGACATCAATTTCCACATGTTTAGTACGTGCGTGAAAAACTGAATTGGTAGCAAGGGCATTAGCACTCATATTATCACACCAAATAATTGGAGGAGAGAATATTGGGTAATGAATATTAGTGAGAAGGGACTGATCCATGTGACTTCGGCTGCTATATTTGCTAATGCTCTGTATTTAGATTCAGTGCTTGATCAAGCAATAACATGTTGTTTCTTGGATTGCCATTAGATTAAGGTGTCTCCAAAATAGACACAATAACTAGCAACACAGTGTCGATCGTCAGGTGCAGACTTGCTGATGAAGTGCCTTTTACATAACGCAAAACCTTCTTCAATGCTTTCCAATGATCAATGGTAGGGGACTGTTGAAACTGACTGAGCCTGTTTACAGTAAAGGATAAATTTGGCCTGGTGTTTGTGAGGTACAATAACCCACCTATTAAGCTTCGGTACAATGTGACATCATTGAACGGTGGACCAAAGGTTAAGTAAAGATGTTTGCCTGCTGCGCATGGAGTAGAGATGGATTTGCACTCAAGCATGCTCGACCATTTTAGAAAAGAATGAACATAGGCTTCTTGATAAAGATGCATACCAAAAGAATCTTTGTATACCTCAATCCCAAAAAGTAGTGTAATTCACCAAGATCCTTTAAAGAGAATTTTTGCTCAGCAAATTAATATAAAATTGAATTTGAGACTGGAAAGTCTCAGTGATGATGATATCATCAACATAAACCATGATGTAAATGAGGATGTGGCCTATTTTCTTGATAAATAAAAATGAATCAGCATGAGACAAATGAAATTGTCAAGAGAACAATGTAGACCTGAGTTTATCAAATCAGGTTCGCGAAGCTTGTTTAAGTCCATAGATTGCCTTGTGCAAATGGTACACATAATTAGTTTTGGAGTTATCAACAAACCCTTCAGGTTGAGGCATGTTGATAGATTCTTTGAGAATGTCATGAAGAAAGACATTGTTGATGTCTAGTTGTCACACAGACCAGTTGTAAGCGACTACCAAAGTTAACAAAATTCTAATAGTTGGAGATTTGACAATTGGGTTGTATATGTCATAAAAATCAATACCAGGCATTTGATGAAAGCTCTTTGCTACCCGATGAGCTTTGTGTCGACAAATTGAGCAATCAGAATTTCTTTTGATCTTAAAAACTCATTGATTACCAACTAGATTGTAACACCCTGCAATTTTACGAGCCCGTACACGTTGCAAGTAAGCATGGAATATAATATTATTTCGTGAAAAAATGATAATTTAAAATAAAATAACAAAAATAATAATAATAAAATAAAAATGAAATAAACAATACTTTTTACAAAAATAAAAATAATAATAAAAATAATAATAAATAAAATAAAAAATTCGTTGATAAAAGTACTGATAGAAAAAAATTTAAGATTGAGTTGAAAAAAAAAATAATATTGATTGATCTAAGTTGTTATCTTAGTGAAATTTATTTTAATATTAAAATTGATATTAGAATGTAAAATTAAAAAATTTGATTGAAATAATAATAATAATAATAATGATTTGAAAAAATAAAAAATAAATAAAATATTGGTTGATTTAAATTATTAGTAGATTAAAAATTTTAGATTGCTTGAGAATGAAAATTTGATATGGATTGATAGAAAATAATAATAATAATAATAATAATAATAATAATAATAATAATAATAATAAT
>JAJIYU010001243.1:0-40039 GCA_030144865.1 Tinospora cordifolia | reverse complement strand
TATATATATATATATATAAAATATGTACGGTATTTCAGAATGAATAATTTGGATATAACAGCAGATAATACATGTATAATATTTGAATAGCGAGAAAATATGCATGAATAGTGGTATAATTAAAGAATACTATCCAAATAATTCAAGTATAAAAAATGTTCGGTTGTTTGGCAAAAACAATCAGAAAACGAATAATGCCGGCATATATATTTATAATATATATACTTTAATTTTGACTGAATAATGTCGGTATAACAAAAGAATAATTTATGTATAATGTGCGTGAATGACGGTATAATGTGAGAATAATTTCATAATAATACATGTGTTATACAATAAATTATATACGCACGATAAGAACTTATATCTGTTAAATTATATAACACCCACGAATTTTGTTTGAATTACAAATAAAATAAATTAACGTCACATACAAATTATCTATATATATTCGCCATAATATTTGTATATCATTCATAAATAATTATACATATATACATATATATATATATATATATCATTATTTGTATATTATGCATAAATAATTATATGTATATATAAGTAATTGTATCTATAACAATTATATAACAATTATATCATGTTTATATATATATAAGTAATTGTATGTATAAATAATGATATATACCATGTTATTTGTATATCATACATATATACATATACATATATATATATATATATATATATATATATATGTATATATACATATATACATACATATATATATATTTGTATGTTACATGTGCTTGCTGTTCCTCTATTTTTGCTTGTTGTTTCTCTATTTCTACTGTATCCATGTGCTTCTCTTACATTATATATATAAATAATTGTATGTAGTATATGTATATATATATATGGAGAAAGAGAGAGAGAGAGAGAGAGAGAGAGAGAGAGAGAGAGAGAGAGAGAGAGAGAGAGAGAGAGAGAGAGAGAGAGAGAGAGAGAGAGAGAGAGAAAATATATATATATATAAATATATATATAATGTTTATTTTATATCATGCATATATATATGCAAATAATGTGGCATACAAATATGTATATATATATATATATATGCCATGTTATTTGAATATCATGCATAAATAATTATACCTATATATATATATGTGACGACCCATGTTTTAATATCGGATTGACGGATCTGACATATATATACTCTATGTAGTTTCTGGAATTTTAATGAGAAAATACATAATTTTTTTCAATTTTTTTAATTTCGAATTAATTATTAAAGAAAATAGAAATAATGTAAAAAAATACAATTTTAAGGAGAAAACACATGAAACTATTAGGAAAATGTGTTTTCTTGAGAAAAATAACCTTTAGGATTGATTTATGAATTTTTGGAATAATCACGAAATTTTTAGATTGATAAATGGAATTTTTAGGAGAAAAATATGATTTCTGAAAAATTATTCAATTTTTGGAGATGATAATTGCATAAATGATGAAATAAGGTACGATTAAACATTTTGATGAGAAATGTCAAATTAATGTTTTTAATAATTTTAGAAAAAAATTGAATTTTCAGTATATATATACATATATATGGGTGTATATGTATATAAAGAAAGGAAAAATAAATAAAACAAAAAGAAAAAATAAAAAAAAAAGAAAATCTGGCGCACACGGGCTGAATGGCCCATGCGGGCTAAGATTTTGGTCGGGCTTTGGGCCCAACCAGTGCTAGCCAGGCTTGGAATTAAGCCCGCGCGAACCCGGCCTGGGCGCATGGGCCGGCTCGTCTGCCCGGCCGGTCCATGCGCCCAATGAAGAGGGGTCCAATCCCTTTGTGTTGTTATTTGTGCGGGATTAATTGGATTTTAGGTGAATTTTTGATGATTTTCCAGCACAAAACCATCAATTCATAGCCTCCATTGTGGCCAATGAATGCTGCCAACTGGGCATCCAGCATGTGAGCTTGAGAGCCACCTAGATAGCCATATGTCACCCTCATCTTTGCCAAGCAAGCACCCCCATGCAACAAAAGGTCTTCTTTGAGCTCAAGTCTAGAAATTTCAGATTTTTGTAGCCAACTTCCCTAGCTTAGATCTTCCTCAATTCTCAACCAAATCCAGTAAACCATAGCTTGATTTGAAGCTTGTACCACTACCTACAAAGTCCCACAAGTGGTTTGCCCAATCTTGGAGCCGTCTGAAGTAGAAATCATCAAGAAAAGGTGTTTCTCACAAGTTTAAATCCAGAAAAACTAGAAAATGTGTGTTGGAACCACCTTTGGAGCTTTGAATCTTGGCCATTTTCAATTCTTTTTGGAGGTAAAATTATTCACTCTCCTCATTTTCATAAGTGCTTTGACCTCCAAGAGTTAGAGAATGAAAAATAGGGCCTTGTACATGATTTTCGGACCACAGAAGTTGATTACTTACTCATTGTTACAGCTGTGTAATAGAGACAGTTGGAACAACTTTAGGAAAGCTCATTCTTGAACCATTCTAGGCACGTCCTTGAGGAAAAAATCCATCATTCTACTCCTTATCATGGGTATTCAAGTGTCCAAGTGGTAGAAACTAGAAATTGAAACGTTTAATGTGTTTTATAAGTCACTGTCGCTAACTGTTAGACTTACTATTGCAACAGTGCCGACAGAAACAGTTTGAGACCGGATTTGGAGCCATATTTGGGACACATAAAGGCACCCATTCGGACTGAAGTCAGGGGCATTTTAGACCTCATAGTAGAGACTCCAGAAGGGTATTAAGACTTGACCTGGAACCTTTGTGTGTATGATTTGCTACACTTACTAGTATGCCATGATTGTTAGGGTGCTAGAATAAATTTCTTGTGTTCTTTAGAATATAGCAGAATATTGAGGGAATGATAGACATGTTTTTGATGTTACATGTTATTGATTCAGAGTATTCTTGAGTAATGAACGTTCTATGACCCTCATACTGTAAGTAGACACAAGAAATGCCTCATGAAATGGTAGTTCAATGGGGGAAAGAACACTAGAAAGATAGTAGAATCTATGAACCTAGAAATTTCCTACAATCTGGCTGCAATTTCTGAGATGAAATTAACTGAGCAAACCTCGGTAGATTGAGCTGAAATTTGGTGGAGAGATCCTTAGATGTGTCTAAAAGTTTCCTGCAAAATTTTAGAGCATTCTGATAAGTATAGGTAGGTCAATTCAGGCCAACAGTCACTGCATATCACAGGGTATATGGGATCTGTACAGTTTCTGTTATCATACTTAGAAACCCTAGTAAATGAGGTCCAAAAATTGTGATTCAAAATTTTGGGGAAAGTTTAAGGAGTCTAGAAAAATTTGCAAAGTTTGGATTAAATCCGATGTACGAATTACCCGCAGAAGAATTGGAAAAAAAGGTTGCATAGATAGGGCCATAAGCTAATGTTGTGCCTAAGAAAGGGGAATGGGGAATATTGACCCCTTTTGGCCCAATTGACTCTATATGGACCAGAATTGACCAGTTGGGATTCTGTTGACCAGCTAGGTTAGCAAGTAATAGGTTGACTAGGGTTGACCAAGATTGACCAAGGTCAATTAAATCGACTTAGCAACTAAGGCAAGTTGAACAAACATAGGTGAACTATTCTTGCCTAGGTCAAGTTATTGATTGACCAATGATGTACGATTAGAATGAGCCAAGTCACATGTTAATATTAAAAAGTTACATCGATTTCGCAGGACTAAGTACTAGCCGGATGCGACTGGTCATGAGAGGAGCGTCGGGAGCGGAGCATCCCAGTGAGTAGTTTGACTCAGGTGTCTTTTGTGATTTTTTAACTGCATGACATGTCATGGTTTCAATGGTTTCACAAGATTTAAATACATTTGATTGGTTTTCAGATATTTAGATGTACACGGTAGTGAGACCAAGGGCTCGAGGTCCGAGCACAGGGTCAGGGTACACGATGAGATCTGACTCGCGGTCCGCGCGCGGGGTTAGGGAATATGGTTAACGCGCCTAGCTTCCGACCCGCTCAAGTGACGCCACTTGAGGACCGAGCGCGAGGTTAGGGTGTTCGAGAAGCACACCTAGCTTACGACTCGCTCAAGTGGCCAGTACGGCTGACTTACGACCCGTTCAAGCGATGACCATAGGTTGGGTTGTGAAGTTAACCTAGCCTGGATACATTTTTAACTATCATGGATTTGAGATGCTTTATGAAACTATTGCACTATTTATAACTATTTTTATGCTATGCCATGCTTTTGAATGCCACACCATCTTTATTGTTCATACATACTTGCATTATTTTGGAATATTGGTTATGAATGACATGCTGAACTTCCTACTCACTGAGCCACGTTGATTTTAGGCTCACTACTCTATCATCATTTCAGGTTCTACAACGACTGATAAGGGGAAAGGCGTAGTGATTGCCTGACTCCTTGACGACCCCTATCTCAGCTTCTTTTGGTCTTTTTTCTTCCTTTTGAGGTTGGTCGTTATTGTACTAGTCTAAATGGTCAAATATGTATTTTGGACAAGATTAATGTAAATGAAATATTTTCGTTTTGATTGTTGCTTACTTTTATTTTTTAAAGTGTTCCAATTACTCTGATCTCGTCTGATCATATCAGATTTGGAAATGACTTAACAACGGTCGGGCGAACTCGTCTTGGTGAGAGGGCTTATCAGGTCGTTGTGCCGGTCGGGCCGCCCTTGGCTTAGAGCAGGGGGTCTGACAATATATATATATATATATATAGAGAGAGAGAGAGAGAGAGAGAGAATTAGATAGATATATGATAGATATATAGATATTTGTATGTCACATTATATATATATATATATATATACTAAGTGACATACAAATATATGAATATCATATATTTGTATATCACTTGGTATAATTATTTATATGTTATGCATACGTTATACCGCATTTTTATATCAACAATCGAACAATTTTTATACTCGCATTATTCAAATATTATTCTTGCACTATACCATTACTCGCATTATTTCATGATTATTCATACATTATACATATATTATACCAAATTTTATTCACATGTTCTCCCTGTTATCCCCACATTTTTAACCAAAGCAACCGAACAATTTTATACCCGTATTATTCAGTTATTATTCTTGCATTATACCATTATTGACACATTAATCATAGGTTGGTATATTATACCTCTACCATTTTACTGGCATTATTCCATAATTATTCATATGTTATGCATACGTTATACCGCATATTTATATCAACAATCAAACAATTTTTATAGTCGAATTATTCAGATATTATTCTTGCATTATACCATTACTCGCATTATTTCATGATTATTCATACATTATACATACATTATACCAAATTTTATTCACATGTTATCCCTGCCGTTTTTATTAAAACAACGAAACAATTTTATACCTGTATTATTCATTTATTATTCTTGCATTATACCATTATAGACGCATTATCCAATTGTCTGCATACGTTATACCTCTGCCATTACTGACATTATTCCATAATTATTCATATGTTATTCGTATGTTATACCACATTTTATTTATATGTTATTCCTGCATTATTAATATTTAAGCCTGCATTTTTGTATCAACAACCAAACAATTGTAATACTCACATTATTCATATATTATTTTCACATTATACTACAAAAAAATATAAAAAGAAAAAAAAAACCAGTTCCTGCCCTAAAAAAAAATTGACGTTGGTATACTCATCTTCTTTAGAGTCATTGTTATTCGATCATCTTCTTTGTGCGTTTAAATTCTTTGATTTTCACTACTCATCTTTCTTCGTGCATTCTTCATTTGTTATTGTTATTGTTCTTTGGGTATTTGGGAACGAAATATCTGCTTCTGCATTTGAGAACGAAATCTCTACTTGCAACGGTTGCTCTTCTTCTTCGTGCATTTAATTTCATCGATCTTATTTGTTTGTCTTTCTTCTGTTAATTGTCATTTGTTATTTGCAAAATCGCTGCAAAATCAATACAATCATTTGCTTGTAACTATGGTCGTTCTTCTTTGGGCGTTTGGGAATGAAATCTCTGCTTGTGCTGGGTACGAAATCTCTGCTTCTGGGTTTGGTAACTGTTGTTGTTCTTCTGTTATTATTATTCGTTATTTGTTATTGACTTCTGCTAAGGCTGACTTATTCATTTTTGCTATTGACTTATTTTTGTTCTTCTATTTAGGAATTGATATATTTAGCTACACATGGATAAAAAATGGGTCCATATTTTAAGGTTAACTCTCACGTTTAAAATTAGATAGTATTATTATTGCTTGCTTGCATTATTCAAAATTTAAGTAATTTTTATTTTTTTAAGTTGTCTCAAGATTACAGACATGGTGCTCGAAATTTTAACAATTTTGCGCGTGCAAGTTTAGGAAATATGATATAATATCGTGTCCTTATACAAAATGCAAGAACTTGGATCGCCACTATTATGATTTAGTATATGAGCATTTAGTCATAAAAAGTATGGATACTACATACACTAATTGGTTTTTTCATGGAGAAAGGCTTGAAACATGTGGTTCTTTCTCCGAAGATATACCCATGAATGATATATACAAAATGTACAAGGACCATGCATATATTCAAAAAGATCATGATAAACAGAATCAACATGAAATTGAAGAGGAAGACCTAACACATTTAGTTAAAGAGGCAGAGACACCTTTATATCCTAGTTGCTTCGAACATACTAAAATTTTAGCAACAATAGTTTTATTCACGTTAAAAGCTTCATATGGTTTATAAGACATTGGGTTTAATAAATTGCTTAAGATTGTCGGTGATTTGCTTCCATCTGATCATACTCTTCCTAGTTCTTTATATGCAACAAAAAGACTTCTAAAGGCATTTGATCTTGGGTATAAGAAGACACATGCTTGTATTAATGATTGTTGTTTATTTAGAAATGAGCTACAAGATGCAGATCTATGCCCCAAATGTGGTTTGTCTAGATGAAAATCTAAGCACACTCAAAAAAGGCAAAAGTCCCTGAGAAATTGTTGCGTTATTTTCCAATAATTCCAAGAGTTTGAAGAATGTATGGAGTGGCTGAAATAGCTGAACAATTGAGATGACATCAAAATAACAAAAGTACAGATGGAAAAATGAGGCATGTAGTTGATTCACGTGCATGAAAAACTATAAATGACAATGATGAATCTTTTGCATTAGATCCTAGAAATATTAGATTTGGTTTGGCTATGGATGGTTTTAATCCTTTTTAAGGCCTTAGTTCGAGGTATAGTTGCTGGCCAGTTATATTAGTTACATATAACTTGCCTCCATGGTTATGCATGTTGAAGGATTATTTAATATTGACATTACTCATTCCTGGGCCAAAACAACCAGGAAATGATATAGATATTTACTTAGCACATTTGATAGACGATTTGAAATTGTTATGGACAAATGGAGTTGAAATATATGATGCATTTACAAAATCAAAATTCAACTTAAGAGCAATCTTAATGTGGACTATAAATGACTTTCATGCTTATGCAAATATGTCTGGGTGGTCAACAAAAGGAAGATTTGCATGTCCTATTTGTCACATGGATACTTGCTCTGAATGGTTACGTCATAGTAAAAAATTCTCATATATGGGTCATAGAAGATTTTTAGTTCATGGCCATCCATACCAAAAAAAAGCTTAATTTAATGGTAAACAAGAGCTACGAGGAAAATCAAAGTGGCCTACAAGTGATGCAATTCTTGCAAAGGTAGAAAATATAATAAATGACTGAGGGAAGAGTAAAAAAAAAGGAAGAGAAAGACAAAAGAGGAGGAACATACATGGAAGAAGAAGTCAATTTTCTTTGAATTGCCATATTGGAAGGTATGCTTACAAATTTGTGTCATTGTACTCTAAATTCATTTGTTTTGTGAAACATAATATGGATTCATTCTATTTCATAACATATGAAGTAATTAAGTCAAATTTATGCAGAGCTTGCTTTTACGTCATAATTTGGATGTGATGCACATTGAAAATAATATATGCGATAGTATTATTCACACACTTCTGGATGTGAAAGGCAAATCAAAAGATGGACTCAATGCTCGTAGAGATTTGGAATGCATGAATATTAGAACTGAGTTACATGTTGAGAAGCGAGGAGATCGATTATATTTACCTGCCGTAATGCACACTCTTTTAAAAGAAAAAAAACAATTTTTTTTGCAAATTTGAAGCTACTTGATGGTTATGGGTCTAACATTGGAAATTGTGTATCGATTAAAGAATGTAAGATACTTGGCTTGAAATCACATGATTGTCATTTATTAATGCAACAAATTCTGCCTGTTGCTTTGAGAGGAGTTCTACCAAATGGTCCAAGATATGCAATTTCATGACTTTGTAGATTTTTTAATGTACTTTGTGATAAGATCGTTGATCGAAATTTATTATTGGACTTGGACGATTCAATAGCCGAAACTTTGTGCATTTTTGAAAGGTTTTTCCTCCATCTTTTTTTTTGATATTATGGTTTACTTAACAATTCACTTAGGACGAGAAGCTTGTTTGGGTGACCAGTCCAATATCGGTGGATGTATCCATTTGGGAGGTAGAATATGTATCACTTTAATGTGTTTAGCTACTTTATTATGTATGTATCTTAGTCCATTGCTCACCAAATAATTAAATGTACTAATCTTGTGGTGTTTTAGATTCATGAAGGTGCTAAAGGGCTATGTTAAGAATCGTGCACGACCAGAGGGTTATATAGCTGAACGATATCTTACGAATGACTGTACCATATTTTGTAGCAAATATATAGAGAAAGCACATAAGGTGGGAATTCAATCGACACACAATGAAGATGTTGAAAATAAAGATGAAGAAAATGAAATAGAATTGGAGGGCTACCCAATTCTTAGTAAAAGGAAAGTTGTGCTTCCTCTAATATCTTGGATATTGCTCACTGTTATGTTTTATTAAATAGTTTAGAAGTTCAACCTTACATAGAGTAAGTATATTGTTCTTATAATCCATATCATAAATTATGAATATCTTAGTGCTTCGTTCAAGTTGGAGCTAACTTTATGTTGTTTATTAGAATGCACTTGAATGAACTTTGACATTCAGATAGAAGATTATTAAGGAATGAACATTTGTTGTATAAAAGACACATGGATGAATTTAATAGATGGATTCGTGATAAGGTAAACGAGCATTTTTCAACATGCATTTCCTTTTATCTTAGTAAAGTAGTACTCATTATATTCTTTTTGCTATATGATCAGATTAAGGAGCTTGCTGGACATAACAATGTTTCTAGTAAGCTAACATGGCTCACACTAGGGCCTAGGGAGCAAGTATTATCGTGTCAGGCATATGTAATAAACGATCCCCGTTTTCATATAAAAGATGCATAGAAATCCTGACAAAATAGTGGTGTTTTAGTTGAAACAATAACTCTTTGTAGGTCTAGTGCAAAAGATCAATCACAACAATCTGAGGAGGTCACTTATAATGAAGTCTTAAGAGATACCATAATTCCTGATTATCATACATTTCATGTGCCTATTTTTAAATGTGATTAGGCTAATATTGTCAATGGTGTCAAGAAAGAAGAAGGATTTACATTAGTCAATCTTCATGAGGGCAATCTCAATTTGATAAAGATATATTTATTCTTGCATCACAAGCAAAGCAAGTTTTCTATTCTAGAGAAAATGAAACATCTAACTGGTATGTCATTTTGAGAGCTCCTCCAAGAGGTTTTCATGAGTTACAAGCATATGAGGAAAGTATAAACTTGACACATGAGGCTATGAACATGTCAACATTTGAAGATGAAAACGTGGAACACTATGCTAGGATTGACCTAACTGGCACTATTTTGTGAATAATGTAAGCATTAAGTTCTATACTATAACTCATTATTCGTTTTTCTTGATTGAATTCTGTGATATGATAGTTATTTATTGCATCTAAAGTAATTAGTTAATTCCTTTTCTTTTTGTATCAACAAGCATATTATATTTTTTATAGCCATTATGACAAAAAAGAAGACTTAGAAGTGGGTGAAGTAAGTATTCGCTTATCAGTTACTATTCTTTCCTCGGTGCTACTATTTTTCTTCTTTAAAATAAAGTATCTACTCTTTCGCGTTCATGATTTATAATGTTTGTTGATTACTATTATAGCTTTTGGTTTAAGATTAATAAATAATGTGAAATTTCATCTCTTTCACATATATATGCTTTTTAAGAAAAATTAATCTATGGTTAGGTCTAGGTGTCCAATCCCCTAGTGGGGCTAAGTGTTCTATGGATCATATAAAACTATGCATAGTATCCTTTTTAGTTTTGTTCTTATATGTCTTTGTTAGATATTGAGTTTCTTTAACTATTACAGTTGCTCTTTAGCTCTTATTCTTATTTGTTTAAAAAAAATTATCTAATTAACTTCATTTGTTTTTTTATGTAGGTATGTATATAAAGATTGGAACAATGGAGAACTTGAGTTTATATGTTTGGATTGTGTATCAAGATGAGACGTGATGATCCTTTAAGAAGAATTTTTGCTTAAGAACTTTTTTTATTTTTGTTTATTAGGATTAATAACGGCAAGTAGTGTAATAATAATTATATTACACTTTTTGATGGATTGTATATATGTTTGGCATTATAAAATTTATTATTCTTAAGTGATACTAAATGAACCATTTGAAATGATAGGACAAATGTTTAATAATGTTTATTTAATATTATGAATTTGATACAAATAAATATATGCAATATATATTGTAGTAAAATAATTTTACCATTAAAAAAATTGACACATATGACAACGTTCGGGTGAACGTTGCCAGATACATGATATAACAACGTGCAAACGATTGTTGCTGAAAAATGTTAAAAGGGTAGGGTTTTTCACAACGTTCGCCTATTGTTATAACACGTCTACAATAACAAGCATTATGACCATTGTCAAATATGTGTTAAAAGATTGAAGCATTTAACAACGTGCGAACGTTGTTGTAACCTTAGCTTTAGAATGATACACAATGCATTACAATAACACGCACGTGACTGTTGTTAAAGGTTAGGTTTTCTACAATGTGCGCCTGTTGTTATAACATCTTTACAACAACAAACATTGTGACTATTGTTGAATATGTGTTAAAAGATTGAATCATTTAACAATGGGCAAACGTTGTTATAACCTCACTGCCAGACCGATATACAATGCTTTACAACAACAGGCTGTGACTATTGTTAAAAGTTGTCAGCCATTTAACAATACCCTAATCGACAACATCACTATGAACGTTGTTGTATGGGTATAACAATGAACATTGCACATTGTTGTAGGTGCGATTTCTTATAGTATGCATAATGATTTGTATTTATTTTTCAGAGAATGATTAGTTGCAGTTTTGAAAACCAATTTAATATTTTTTTTAAGAAGGCTAGTTTCTAATTTGAAAAATGTTCCATTATCGTATAAGAAACTAAATTTACTCAACAGATAATGTTTGCAAAAAGAATAGCAAAAGATTATTATTTCAAAATAATTCCAAAAGGGCAATATTCCCTTCCTTCAATCGTTAGCTTCCAAATAGATACGCAATATTCTGGTTTCTAAAAGGGATCCATATGAAATATCTTTCTATAGTTATGATTTTGATAAAGAAAGAAAGCATATTTTTCATAATATTTATTAGCATCAGAAAACATGCCAATCTTAACAATCACCCCTTTTGACATTGTTTGGTGCAAAACCCATACACATAGATAATATCATGAGAATCAACAGTAGATAGAAGCAAACTTATGTAGCCTAAACCTGTTATAACCAATTGTAGTTTGAACTAAAAGATACTAAAAACATTGTAGAGAATTATATGGAAAAAACATAACAAAACACAACTGAATGAACACTTTCTAATCCTTCCTATCAATTGTCCTTATGTCTTAAGTCCTAAGTCTCCCCCTTTTTGCACCAGCAATGTTAAAGTTGTGCATTATCTGCAAATTGATGGAGAATGGATTGGATGTGATGTTGTTCAGCCATGATGTAAGCGAGGCAGGCTTTCAGGTAACCAATGTAGCTTTGCTGATCAAAGAATGTAGCGGGAGCATCGACAGAGGTAGTGGTCTGTGCGACGATTTTCCATTCCCCTTCAATGTTGACTAGATGAAAACCATTGAGTAGTTTCTTTAGAATGCATATTTCCCCTTGGATTGGTGTCTTATCCATCAGTGAAATCTAGAACTTGTACTTTTTGACCAAGTATGCAATGGTGGTGCACAAGAGAAATAGCTTATTATAACTATATATTGATTCAACTGTCTTGACAATGGAATCAACATAATCTCGTCCACATTGATAGGATGTTCGACACTAATTGTGTATAGAAGAATGGCATGGTCATGGTACACTATAGCATTGTGAGTGGTAGGGAACCAGATAGCCAAGGAAATTCTGAACAAGGGAGAGTGCTTAATTTTCAGACAAGAAGATTTGATCCCCTCAGCCCCAGGCTAGATACGTTTGTTATCACCAATGAGCACCTTAGCCACTTCATCCATGTCTATGTCAATTCCAACGACCACAGAGGTGATAGTCCACATCATGAAGTCCTAGAAACTGATTGAAATTTGAAGGAGAGAATGAAATTACCTTGCCACGGACATAATTTACATGGTACCACGGAGAAGTGGATTGGATATAGTTGAAGACAAATTTCCATAAAATTCTTTGATGAGTGATGGAGAGTTGAAAGAATGGCATGAGATGGGTTGCATCAAATGTTGAGCTTCTAGTAATGGGACAAGATAAACTTTCACAAAATCTGGTCGGTGGATGATGTGTTCAACCAGGAAGGGCTTAGGCCTTAGTTAAGACTACAAGGCCTTTTTGGTTAGGTCAAAGAACAAAGAAGTTTTGGCATCAAAGGCTTTGATTGCGTTTACTCGATGTGTGTGAGGAACAAACCAAGGATGATGTGCTAATGGAGGTCCAATCATCATGGCACGATAGCCTTGAAGAGGGTTGGCCACTAGGGTTTTGGGCGAGGAAACATTTGCTAGGGATGGTGAGTTACCCTAGTTCGTTGGGCCAGAAACAGGGGTGCCCTATTCTGTCATGGTATCAAGAACCTGGGGTTCCGAGGGGCGCCCAATGGGAGGCAAAGATGATGGAAGAATAGAAGAAGGAGCTTGACTTGATCGAGAGCCATGACGTAGTGTTTTGGATGAAGATGGATGTAGTTGAGACATTTAAGCTAGTATGTTTGCAATGAGAACATCATTTTTAGAGGAATTATAGTCAATGACCACTGTAATGGGACAAACAGACTTGCGAGCTAGTGTCTTGAACCACATTGGCTTTGGCTTGAACTCTGTGAAGAAACATATAGGATGGACAAAGCGTCTACTTGATCTAAAGCACAAGGAGACCATGATGGTTACAAATAAGGGGCCAAGGAATATGAGTAGAAATTACAAGGAAGGAGAAAGAAGAGAATGGGAAACAACTGTGAACAAAAGTGTGTGAACAGAACGAATAAACGGGTTTGGAACCCTAATTGTGGGCATTAGTGGAGCAGTGATTGTCATTAATGGTGAGCCAACCATAATGAGCAAAAACGGTGGTGAAGACTCCCATTTGTTGGAAAAAAAACTCCCTCCCCCTTTTTTATTGTAAAAATATACATATAAATAAATATATAAATAATATATTATTATTATTATTATTATTATTATTATTATTATTACATAAATAGATATTACTTAATGCATATGCCCAAAAAAGCATGCAATATTTTGAATCGAACGGTATCTAAGGGTTTTGTGAAGATATTTACCAACTAATTTTTAGTTATCACATGCTTGAGAATAAGTGTTCTATCTTCCACTTATTCCCTAATAAAATGATGTCTAATATCGATATGTTTGGTACAAGAATGTTGAACTGGATTTTTAGAAATATCTATGATATTTTATTATCACAGTACAAAAGCATACTGTTATGTTTGGTGCCATAATCGTCCAACATTTTTTTCATCCAAAGTAATTGAGCACAATATCTTCCTGTTGCAATGTACTCTGCTTCAGCGGTGGATAGAAAAATGTTGTTCTATTTCTTGCTCATCTAGGCTACAAGGTTATCCCCTACATAAAAAAACCTACAAGTTATGCTTTCCTATCTTTTATGTTACCTGCCCAATCAACATCACTATAACCGATTAGGTTAAGAGTACTATCCCTAGATATCCAAATCCCATACTTCATGGTTCCACTAATGTGTCTAATTATTCTTTTAATGGTTGTCATATGGGATTCCTTAGGTGCAACTTGGTGATGTGCACATACACTTGCATTGTAGCTTAAATCTAGTCGACTAGTGGTCAAGTAATGTATATCAGGAATATATGATTGAAATACAAGAAATCAATATGCACTACTATTGTGAGTGTAGCCAATGAATATGCAATCAATAGTTTTAGGGCCCATCATAACCTTTTTAGGTTCATGTACAACTACTTTACTTAAACACCCAACACTTTTAAATATGTATAAGAATGGTTCTTTCCTTTTCATAATTCATAATGAGTAACATCTTTCTTTTTTTGAGGTATTTTATTGAGAATGTAATTAACAAAAAGAATTGATTCCCCCCACAAATTTGAGATAACCCAAAACTTATCAATATGACATTCATTATTTCTTTTAATGTGCAGTTCTTCTGTTGACTAATACCATTGGATTGAGGCAAATAAGGTGTAGTGGTTTGATGAGTAATATCATGTTCTTAGTAGAATGAATCAAAAGGAGCTTTATATTCTCTATTTCTGTCACTTCTTATTGCCTTGGCCTTTTTGCCAAGTTAATTTTCAACATCATTCTTATAGTGTTCAAACACTTCAAATTCCTTATTTTTGCTTTTAAGCAAAATATATAATAAAATTGGGTATTATTATCAATAAAAGTGAGAAAGTACTTTTTCCTACCTCTAGTTTGTACAAATTTTAAGTCACAAATATCATTGCGAATTAACTCTAAAGGTTGTATATGTCTTTCTATGGAGTGAAATGGTTGTTTATCAAACTTTGTTTCAACATATATTTCAAATTTATAATTTGGGTCAATTTGACAATTTAGTAACATTCATAAGTACATTAACTTTTTTAATGAAGCAAAATTAACATGATATAATGTCGGAACCCCTTTCCTAGTGAGAAGGATGAATTGACCAGCACAACGTCCTGACAAACCCACTCCCAAACTGAGCTCTTCAAGACACTGTTAAGCTTCTTTTAGACACCATTTGTAACATAATTTGAGTAATCACAAGAAATGCGGAAGTAGCTAAACAAATAATTACAACATTTTTTTGAGTTAAACAAAAAGTGTTTATGTACGGTCTTTTCTATGTAGCAGTAGTGGAAATGTGATAGTCAAATATCTACAGTGTTTTCCTCACTTTCTATACATCATACTAACTCTCAAAACAGTAAACCACATGAAGAATGTACCAAAATAAAAGAATGTGCACTACACGATGACCACTTTTTTGCCTTTGTCCGCAGTAGAAGAACCTGAAATGTTAGAGTATTGAACCAATTTGTCCATAGTGGCTTAGTGAGTAATGTGGTCTAATCTATAACTTAGAACATAAGTTCTATAAAATAATGTCATGTATGGATGCACAATAATAATAATGCAAATGAATACAACAGTTAACAAATGCTAAATCCACAATGAAGTTGTACATCTTCCATTTTGAAAATGGTTTTAATGCTAAAGACACATGCTGAAACTCTCAATAGCCTACAAGGCAATAATAAATCCACTCGAGCTGGTGTACCCGACAGGCGTATTCTCGTATCATATCATAGGGATCTGCCAGCTCATACCTCATGTATGGTGGCTTCAAATCCTCAATAGGGGAGCCATTGATAGACTTGCATAGAACATACCCCCAGGTACGACGACTTCTAGTTCTCAATGCTCTACCACATCTAATACATTAACCTATACCATCAGACCTCAAGATTCGGTGCACATTTTCATTTTAAAAAAACCATTTAAAGATTGTAAATGCATTGCAATATATAATAACATTTCATTATGAAGAGAATAATAAGTTTAAGTAATAAATTAGAAAACACTACTCACAAGGATGCTCAGCTTCCGATGCTCTTTTAGTGATTGGTCGTGTTCCGTTGACGTTTGATCTTGCGTGATCAACATGGTTTCTTAATATCTACATAAAACTTGGCTCAAATCTAACTTTATGGTCCTTGATCAATCAAAGGATTGACTTGGTCATTTGTGGTCCATTTATGGAGTTGATCAATACAGTCAACTCCAATCAAGCTTAACACCCGCTAACTTGTCAGATCGACAGGGTCAAGGTGGTCAACAAGGTTAATTGGTGCCATTAAACCTTTACTATTGACCCAAAATATTAAAATTTATACTATCGACATGTGTCTCACTTTTGGGTATAATAACCAACTGCTTCAACATTTTGCGATACTATAAGGTAAATATGAAAATTTAATTATTTCCTATGTTACTATTTTTTTCCGATAAGTAATCCATAATGTTATACAACATTATATAACTTTTCCCTATTATTTAACATTAGATATATCCTTATATACACATTGTTTTTAATTAATCCTCAAATTGCATAAAAGCGAATTTAATATATTAATTGACATCTAAAACCCATAATTTTAGTATCATTGAGTTCAGAATTTCATTCTAGGCATTTCAGTACCCACCAATTAAAATTTCAGTGTTGATAGGTATATTCCTTATATATCGAATTTCAATTACCATATAAATTTTTGGGGCCTATATGAGTACGAATAAAATATATATCTATATTCTACTCATTAATCTGAACACAATGATATATATATATATATATATATATATATATTGTATAGTATTACTCCTAGTGAAAATACACCCTAGTTTTGGGTTACACAATAAACTAACACATTTGATGAAAATTACACTAGAAAAATTGAAATTCAAACTTTCATAACAATTTTGAATTGAAAAGAGGTAAAAATAATTTATCCAAAATATCAGATCCTTGAGAATGGACAACTTTTTTTTTCCTCTTTTATTTCCTTTTCTTTTTCTTTCTTCTTTTTCTTTTTTTTTCTTTCTTTTTTTCGGTTGCTCTCTGTTTCTCTCAAAATTTTCTCCTTCTCAGATGAAAAGGGGTGAGCAAGAAATGAAGTGAGAGCAACTCCTACGTATAGGCATGTATTTTGGGGTCCCACCCACATTAAATGCCAAGATAAAACTCTCCATTTTTCCTTATCCATCCTACGTAATGCCTTATCCACAATAAATAAATAAATAAATAAATAAATATATATATATATATATATACATACATTATACATTTATATACATACATACATTATACATTTATATATGCATACATTATACATACATTTATATATACATACATCATACTTCTTTTTCATTATATACATACATTATACATTTATATATGCATGTGTGCAAGAATTAAGTTATTCCATAAATTAATTTCATTCATTTTTTTCAACTTGGCTCCCATTAAATAATTATTATCATTAGTCATTTATTTTATTTTCCTTTTAATACAGACATTAATTAATACTATTTTCGTAAAAAAAATCACGTATTCCCATTTAATACACACATTAATTTATACAATTTTCGTAAAATCGTGTTTTTTCATTTATAATTCATTAATTGATACATGAAAATACATGTCAAACCCAATGACTCAATGTCCAAAAATATGGATTGTTACACCTAATCTAGCATGCCATAAATAGGAAGACTCCAACAAGTAAACAGAAGATGAATTTTTATTATTACTATCAAGATTGTAGATTACAGGTCTTAATTACATCCATCTTAAATTATCCCCTTTTGAAATAAGTCTTTCCAATAAAGAAATTATTCTACGAAAGTGCAAACTTATCAGCTTCTCAACAATGAGCCAGAAACAAGATTCTTCCAAATGTTTGGTACATGCAATGTAACACCCCTATTTTTGGTCCTTTCATTTCTGTCACATATGTGTCATGTGTGGAGAAGTACACCTATTCTACATTAAATCCTATATGCATGTCAACTGTTGAGAACCTAGACATTATTTTTCTCACATTCAACCATCAACAATGATCTTTTGGACACACCAGATCTCATATTTAAAACTTATCAACCTCTTGGACATACCAAAGGATATCTCAAGGAGACATGTAAAACAAAAATTTAATAAAAGAAGCCATCAAGTCTAAATATTGAAATTTAGTAAAGTCTAAAATGAAGTTCCCAAGTGAAAGCCTCTAAAACATGGCCTATGTGGTCGAAAACTAACTCACAAAGAAAAGTTCAACATTTAAAGCAATCCAATGAGTCATATGCCCAATCTAAATCATGTACTCAAAGAAAGTGTCATAAAGCAACCTCCACAGAGAGGTTTGCAGCTAACTAGCAAGTCATTTGGAGATGTCAGTTAATAGGCACTCCCTCAAATGTCACGTGAAATGAAAAAGTGGGGTGAGCATGAAACACTTGTCGATCATACATAGTACATCAATAACATTAGTTAAATCAAACACAAAACATGCAACCACTTATTATACTTTAGGTGTTTCAACATTAGATTGTTTAACAGTCATTAATTAGACCGAAGGGCCTAACCCTGGTGTTTTCTCATCATTATCATATTAAACGAAAAAAAGGAAAAATGCACTGACTGCCAAATTCCAATAGGATATAGAAACACACCCATCACCCAACTCAAGAAATAGGGACACACCTATTGCTCCATCCCCAAGAAGTAGGGTCACACCCATCGTTCTATCATCAGGAACTAAGGATAACCCATTGTTCAAACTACAAGAACACCCACTGTGATCCCCCGTGGACCACTACGACAGTATGTGGTTTAATTCTTAATTTATCTTTGCTTGAATATCATCAAACATCTCATGACAAACATAGTTATCATTTCATCATATATAACACATCATTGTGCAATAACTTAATCATGTTGATCATCTCATCTGATGTTATAAAAGTGCACATATATATATCAAATGTCGGGACCCATTCTCTAAGCCAAAGGCGGCCCGACCAGCACAGTGGCTCGATGAACTCATTCATCACATCGAGTTTGCCCAACCACTGTTAAGCCCTTTTTCCAATCTCATACAACAGATGATATTAAAATAATTGGAACACTTAAAAGTGAAAGTAAGCAATATACGAAAGAGAAAACATTTCATTACATATCTGTCTTGTCCAAAATACAAAATTGACCATTTACACATGTACAAGGAATGACCAACCTTTAAATCAAAGACCAAAAGGAAAGGGGGATAGGAATCGTTAGGGAGCTAGGTGATCACTACTCCTTTCCCTTTATTAGCCACCAAAGAATCTGAAATAGTGATAGAGTAGTGAACCTAAAATCAACGTGGCTTAGTGAGTAGAAAGACCAACATGTCAACCATAGCCAATACTACAAAACAATGCATGTATTCATGAGCAACAGAAATAATGTAAAATCTAAATGCATGACATAGCACAAAGCAATTATAAATGATGCAACCATTATAAAAAAAATTTCAAATCCATGCCTGTTAAAAATGTACATAGGTTAGGGTTTAACTCAACAAACCCAACCTATGGTCATCACTCGAGTAGGTCCTTAGTCAGGCATACTCGCCACTAGAGCGGGTCTTGAGTCAAGTGTACTGGCCACTTGAGCGGGTCGTAATCTAGGTGTATTTCGCAAATATCCTAACCTCACGCTCAGTCCTCTAGTGCCATGACCCGAGGGGTTCGGTGGTTAGGCGCATTGATCATATGCCCTAACCCATGACGCTTGGACCTTGAGTCTAATCTCAATCACACCAAATACCCTGACCTCGACGCTCGACCCTCAAGCCTATGGTTTCACTACTAGTGTACATCTACACATCTTAAAACCAATCAGATGTATCTAAATCTCATGAAACCATTTAAACCATGCCATTTCATACAAGCTTTAAGCAATGAATACAAGTCACGAAAAACACCAGAATCAAACTACTCACCTCGTCTCTTGTGAAGCAATGTCCGGTCGAAAATTGACCCAATCCTGCAATGCTCACTTGAATCTGCATCAATTAAACTCAATCTCAGTTATATCCATACAATGGACTAATCTCTAATCTTACTGTCCCTACTTAATTCTGATCAACCCATATCGTCTTGGTCAAGGTTCAGTTAATCTATCAAACCTAGTCAAACATGGTCAACTCTAGTCAATGTGGTCAACCTAGTCACTCTTGGTCAATTTGTGCCAAAATTAGGTCATTTGGGTCAAAATCTCCAAATTGCAACACTTAGCCAAATTTTGAGCTCTTTGCTCTCTTGAGCAATGAACTTGCTGGTTTTTCAGCGATCAATCCATAAGTCAGATTTATGCGAAAATTTTCAAATTTCATCTAAACTTCCTAAAATTTTACCATAATTTTATTTCATGATTTTTGGACACCATTTACTAAGGTTTCTAAGTGCATTAACAGGGAATGTAAAATCCCGTATTCCCTGTGACAGGTAGTCACTTAGTGAATTGGTTAACCTATTTTTCAACTTTAGAATGCCCTAAAATTTGGTACACACACTATTAACATGTCCAGTGACCTTTTCACCAAATTTCGGCTCAAATTGCCTTCATTTTGTCTTGTCAACTAATCTCCTACTTTTCTGTTCATGTACCAGATTGTTCAATGATTCAAATCCCCTATGGTTTTTCAAGTGCCTATCTACTTTGGTTTCTAGCACCAATCCGAGGCCATTCCTTGCTATTTCTGCAAGAGTTTATATCCTAGAATTCTAATTAATTAGTTTAACTTAAAACATCAAGCAACCATACTCACATTTACTCTCAAACACAACTCCAAAACATGGTATGCATAGGGGTGTTCTGAAATTTTTTCCAAGTCCATAATACCTATCTAATAAGACATGTTTGCAAGCATATAAAATCTAAACCACAGAAGATTTTGGTTCAAGGTTTTTACCTTTTTGTAGCCCAAAGTATGGGGTTCGAAACACCTCTGATCTTAGTCCAAACAGACTCCTCTAGGTACCCCAAACACTGCTTCCAATCTGGTCCCAAAGCTTGCTTTCTGCAAAAACTGTCAAAACATTTGATCAGGCAATCAGTTCCATAGCCTTATAAAATAGATTTAAAGTTTTAGTATTTGATTTCCACCACTTGGACATGGAAGTACTTGTAACAAGGAAGAAAAAAAGGGGTTTTACCTTAAGAATGGATCTTGGATGGCTGATAAATCACTTTCCCAAAAATCGGATCACACTGTTTTCTGTAACTTTTCAATTTGCAAGTGTGTTGTGCAGCCCCCCACGCTAGTCTTTTTCACGCCCTAAGGCTGTGTATTTTGGGCAAGGTTGGTATGGGTTGAATAAGGTATTAAGAGCTTCAAAATGAGCCAAATCTGAAAGAAAATGGATGAGAATTGAAGAAGTTACAGGCTGTGGAAGACGGGAGGAAGGAGTTGGAAATTCAGAAAATTCCTGCTCAAGTGTGGTTTTGTTGCATGGAGGGGGGTGCTTACGTGGCAAAATAAGGTGCCACGTGGCCCTTGAGCTTCCATGCAATAAGACTAGTTGACCTTACTCACTGGCTTGCTTAAGAGGTGGTATGTGATTGCCCAAACCAAGGGTTCAAAAATCATGAGCAGTCATGGTTTCTTGCTGAAACTGCCCAGAAAATACAGAAAAATAGAACAAAATTCGTGAAAAAAATTGCACAAAATGACAAAAGGGGGGAAATGTGCCCTGTTTGGGCGCATGGGCCGACCAGCCCAATGGGGTCGACCCACGCGCCAAGCCTGGGCGCTAGGCACTCGGTCCATTTGTTCAGCCCGAATCCCGCACGGGCTGGGCTTTCGGCCCGCAAGGGCCTAGGCCGGCCTAGGCCTTGCGCCTGGATTTGCCAAGGCCCCCCTCTCTTTTTTTTTTCTTTTTGATTTTCTTTTTCTTTTTAATTCTTTTCTCCTTTTCTTTTGTATATAACGCACACAGACACACACACACACACGCACACACAGATATATATATTTTGCATTTTTTAAATTATTAAAATCCCTTGATCCATCAAATGTTCCAATTAAACATCATTTCCAACGTTTATCCAATTATTTTCTCAAAAATTGAATAATCCATCAAAAATTACATTTTTGTCTAAAAAATTTCGTTAATTATTCTAAAAATTTCATAATCATTCTAAAAATTTAATAATCAATCTCAAAAATCATTTCTTTCAAGGAATCACATTTTCCTAATAACTTCATGTATTTTCTCCACAAATTGTATTTTAATTTTCTCGAATAAATAATTTAAATTGAAAATTAATGTATTTCCATTAAAATTCCTAAAAAATACATACATTAGACCCAAAAATTCTTGTTTATCAAAACATGGGTCGTCACAGCTTCCCCTCCTTATAAGAAATTTCATCCTCGAAATTTACTGTGATACAAATAATACAAGTCAATGAGCAACACTCATCAACTCAGGGTAATAGCGGATCATAAAACCCTCAGTCTCCCATGTATCTTGCTCAGTACCATGGAACTGCCAGCACATTCGTACCATCGGTATCTCCTTATTGCGCAACCTCTTTACAGCTCAATCTATGATGGCCACAAACATCTCATCAAATGTACAGTCCTCTCGCAGCTCAATATGCCTCCAATCAATAACATGCAAGGGATCGGGGTGATATTTTCTCAGCATAGAAACATGAAGTACCTTATGCACACCTGATAGCTATGGTGGTAACACTAGCTGATAAGCAACAGAGCTTATCCTCTCAAGGATCTAAAAAGACCCAATATATCTCGGTGTAAGCTTCCCTAAAATCCTGAAGTGTGTCTGCCCCTTGCGAGGTGAAATGTGGAGGAAGATCCTGAGCGGCCTTCATATTCTATCTAATTCTCTTTGTCTTCTCATTCTACTCCTGTATGAAGGCAGGGCCTAAGACTGCTCTGTCACGTGTCTTGGCCCAGCAGGCGGGATACCTGCATGGTCAATCATACAACGCCTCAAACGGCACCATCCCAATGTGCGACTGGTAGCTATTGTTACAAACAAACTTGCATGTAGCCAAGCGATCCTCCCATTTACCACCAAAATCCAAAATACAAGACCACAACATATCCTCAAGGATCTGGATCACACTCTCAAACTAGCTTTCAGTCTGTGGATGGAATGTTGTGCTAAGGTTCACCCTCATCCCCAACTGAGTCTGCAATACCTGCCAAAATCAGGATGTGAACCATGCATCTCTATCAGACACAATGGATAGGGGAACCCCATGGAGCCTTATAATCTCCCTAATATAAAGTTGGCTCAATTGCTCTATTGAATCCTTGGTATGCATAGGAAGAAAGTGGGCAGACTTCGTCAAACGGTCCACAACTACCCAAATAGTATCATGTCTTTGCTATGTACGGGGTAGTCCTATAATGAAGTCTATAAGGATGTGTTCCCACTTCCACTTCGGTATAGACAAGGGCTGTAAAGATCCACTAGGTCTCTGGTGCTCAGCCTTGACCTGCTGGCACGTATCACGTCTCTGAATGAAGATTGCTATGTCCCATTTCATCCCGGGCCACCAATATGTTCGTTTAGCATCTTGGTACATCTTATTGGCACCTGATGAACAACATATCTCAATCGGTGTAGCTCCTCAAGCACACTACGTCTCAGGCTAGCATCATCTAGTACCCATAGCCATCCCCTGAACCTTAGTGCACCCTGTGAATCCAGTAACCACTCTCCTCGAGAAGAGTCATCTACCCAAGTCCTGAACATATCATAGTCTGCATCACCAGGTTGTCCCTCCGTGATCTCCTGAATTTGGATTGGTTGGGCTAAAATCTATGCGCTGACTCTGGCCTTAGTAGATGACTCATGGTTATTCATGATCGAAGCAAAATCAAGAATCATCCACTCATGGGACATATGCTTCGCCATGTATGCAATCTCGACCTGTCTCCTACTCAAAGCATCAGCTACTACATTAGCCTTTCCTAGGTGGTACTCAATAGTAAAATCATAGTCCTTCGATAGCTCCATCATCGACTCTGTCTCATGTTCAAATCTTTCTGCGAGAACAAATATTTGAGGCTCTTATGATATGAATAGAGTGTAAAACGCTCGCCATAAAGGTAATGTCGCCAGATCTTAAGTGCGAATACTACTGCTGCCAGCTCTAAGTCATGTACAGGGTAGTTCCTCTCATGATCCTTCAACTGTTAAGAGGCAAAAGCTACAATTCTGTCATCCTGCATCAATACACAGCCCAAGCCTATTTGTGATGCATCAGTATATATGGTCAGCTCTTGGTCGGGCTCTGGCATCACTAGTACTGGGGCCGATGTCAATCTCCGCTTAAGCTCAAGAAAGGCCCCCTCGCACCTATCAGTCCATATAAAAGGGACATCCTTCTTGGTTAGCTTTGTCATCGAAGCTACAATCCTCGAGAAGTTTTGGACGAAACGACGATAATAGCCTGTTAAACCCAAGAAGCTACGGATCTCAATCACTGTGGTAGGTCTTGGCCAATTGATAATCGCTTCGACTTTAGTGGGGTCTACAGAAATACCCTCAGCTCTAACCACGTGACCCAAAAATTGGACCTCTAATAGCCAAAACTCGTACTTGCTGAACTTAGCATATAATATATGCTCTCTCAAAGTCTGCAGTGCGATCCTCAAGTGTTCGACATGCTTATCTTGGGACCTTGAATAAATCAAGATGTCATTGATGAAGATAATTACAAAAGTGTCAAGGTATAGCTGGAATACCCTCTGCATGAGGTCCATAAACATGGCTGGGGCATTGGTCACGTCGAACGGCATGACCAAGAACTCATAGTGCCCATATCTGGTGCGCAATGTAGTTTTCAGCACGTCTTCCTCCTTAACTCTCAGCTAATGGTACCCAGATCTCAGATCAATCTTCGAAAACACCTTGACACCTCTAAGTTGGTCAAATAAGTTATTGATACATGAGAGGGGATACTTGTTCTTGATTGGCACCTCGTTCAGTTGCCAGTAGTCAATACATAGGTGGAGGCTCCCATTCTTCTTTTTCACAAACAATACCAGAGTGCCTTAAGGTGACACACTAGGGGAAATAAAGCCCTTACTCAACAACTCCTCCAGCTGGACCTTCAATTCTTGCAATTCCTTAGGCGCCATAAGGAGGAATCGATACAGGTCGTGCCCCTAGAATGATCTCGATAATAAAGTCGATCTCCTGCTTAGGGAGCAAGCCGGGCAGATCCTCAGGGAACACGTCAGGGAAATCTCTAACAACTGGGATCTCATCAATAGACGGCCGTGCAGGTGCCTCATCTATGGTCATCAAACTAGCTAGAGTATCAATTTCATGTTGCATCGCCAGTCGGTCTTGAGTACTCTGCCAATTAGAAGCTCTACCCTGGAAGACAATAGTGGGTTGGCCTGGAATCTTAAACACAACCCTCTTGGCAAAGCAGTCAACATATGCGTGGTATGTAGCCAGCTAGTCTATACCAAGTATGGCATCAAACTCGAGAAACTCCAACACTCGAAGGTTTACTACAGTCTCAAAATCTCCTAGGCTAAGTACACATATCTCACAAATCATGTTGGGGTAGATGTGTTCCCCAGCAGCAGTGCTCAACACCAACCAAGTAGAAGCCCTAACTAGTCTAAGTCCCAATCTATCTACGACACATCCATAAATGAAGGACAAAGTAGAACCAACATCAATCAATACATAAACAGATGAATTACAAAGCGAGATGTTACCTTCCACCAAGGTCCTTGTCGAATTAGGGTCAGGCTGGGCGATGGCCTATGTTTTGTCTCTGATAACTGGGGTGGAAAAGTTAGGACCCACTGTAGGAGTCAGACACTCAGCCCTCCTATGTCCAACCTATCTACACTGATAGCATATAAAGGGTGGTCTTTGTCTTCCCTGATAGCTCTAACTTTGTCCACGGCCTCTACCACGGGCCCCAAAAAACTGCTACTCTATTCGTGGATGTACGTGCATCGGAATGGCTGCGAGTGCCATTGCCTGGGTGGTGGTTTGGTTGGGAGTGCCGCTCTACTATCCTTCATAGTATTTCCTCTTCCTCTGCTGCTATTGACAACCACAGCCCCGATAACCTCTGGGCCCACCTCTATGTGATGGTTGTGTCTGTGATACGGCCTGCTGCTATGTTGTGGATGAGGGGTACTGCCAGATACTACAAAAATCTTAGGACACTCATCTAAACCATCCATCTCATACCGCAGGGCCTCCCTCTAGATCTCCTCTAAGGTCTGGGCCCTAGATGTGGAAGTCACCTGCCTGATTGCGACCCTCAACCCTCGCTAATAGAATCTGGCTTTCTCTCTCTCTGCTTAACAATTAGTCCAGGTGCGTAGGTCTCCAACTATAGGAACCGATGTGTATACTCTCGCACCATCATGGTTCCCTGGCGTAGGCTTAAAAACTCTACCTTCTTACGTTTACTCTTAGTCTCGAGAGCATAAGCCTCTAGAAACCACTCTCTAAACCTAGCCCATGAAGTGATCGGGCCCTCAATGCTCTTGGTAAAATGCCACCACCTAGCAGCCTCACTCTATAACATGTGGGTTGAAAACAACACCTGATTTGCCTCTGATAGTTTCAAGGTCTCAGCATTCTTCTCCATATTTAGTAACCATTCCTCTGCCCTCTAAACTAATGCTACCTCTGAACCTCTCAAGGTGTAAATCCATAAAACTCTTGAAGAGCCGGGCATGCGCTCTTTCATCTCCCTGTCTATCCTAGGTTGGGGCTGCTGGTGCTACTACTGGCCCAACTGGTGGCTCAGCAGCCAGTGACACAAGTGCAACAGGGTACACTACTGGCTTGGATCTCTGCCTATCAGCCTCCAATCGATCTAGCCTCTCCATCAGTAAGGTCGTCTGGGCCTGAGCAGCCCCGTTAGAAGCCCTAATCACTGCCTCGAGTTTTTGTATGGGATCTAGCTTGGGCTAAAGAGGAGGGGTGGTAGTGGTGTTCAGCTCCCTAAGCTCGAGCGGTGGTTTGCCTCGCCTAGGTGGTGCTCCACCTCGCCGAGGTGGCATGTCTATCTGCAGTTCAAATTGGATTGTTGGTTATTTATATATTCAAAATAGATTCGACTCTAAAAGTCTACTACCATTGTATGTACTGTTCAAAGTACGTTTTATGATCGCTAGTTTTCTCTTCTTTATTTGATGATTTACTTACTTTTGCAATCATTCTGATATCCTCAAGGTTCTTCACTTATTAATGTTTTCCAGGTCCTTTGAACCTAGGGCTCTGATACCAAGTCTTGTTAGCACCCCTTCTTTAAGCCAAGGGCGACCCGACTGGCACAGTGGCCCAACGAACTCACTCACCACGTTTAGTTCGCCCAACCACTGTTAAGCCATTTTTCCAGTCTCATACAACAGACGATATTAGAATAATTGGAACACTTAAAAGCGAAAGTAAGCAACATACGAAAGAAAAAACATTTCATTACATATCTGTCTTGTCCAAAATACAAAATTGACCATTTACACATGTACAAGGAAAGTCCAACCTCTAAATCAAATACCAAAAAGAAAGGGGACAGGAATCGTCAGAGAGTTAGGCGATCACTATGCCTTTCCCTTTATCAACCACTAAAGAACCTGAAATAGTGATAAAGTAGTGAGCCTAAATCAATGTGGCTCAGTGAGTAGAAAGACTAGCATGCTAACCATAACCAATACTCCAAAACAATGCATGTGTGCATGAGCAACAAAAATAATGTAAAATCAGAATACATGGCATATTACAAAATACTTATAAATGATGCAACCATTATAAAAAAATTTCAAATTCATGCTAGTTAAAAACCTATCCAGGTTAGGGTTAACTTAACAAACCCAACCTATGGTCATCACTCGAGCGGGTCCTAAGTCAAGCATATTGGCCACTCAAGCAGGTCGTAAGTTAGGCGTATTCCGTGAATACCCTAATCGTGCGCTTGGTCCTCGAATACCATGACTCGAGCGGGTTTGGTGGCTAGGCACACTGATCATATGCCCTAACAATTGGCGCTCAGATCTCGAGTCTAATCTCAATCACATCAAGTACTTTGACCCCGACGCTCGACCCTTAAGCCTATGGTTTCACTACCAGTGTACATCTACATATCTCAAAATCAATTAGATGTATCTAAATCTCGTGAAACCATTTAAACCATGCCATTTCACACAAGCTTTATGCAAGGAATACAACTCATAGAAAACACTTGAATCAAACTACTCACCTTAGGTCCTGCTCACCGATGTCCCTTCGACAATGGCCCAATCCCACGATGCTCACTCGAATCTGCATCAATTAAACTCAATATCAATTCTATCCATACAATGGCCTAATATCTAATCTCACTATCCTTACTTAGTTCTGATCAACCCAAATCGTGTTGGTCAAGGTTTGGTCAATCGATCAAACCTAGTCAAACCTGGTCAACAAGGTCAACCTAGTCACTCTTGGTCATTTTGTGCCAAAATTAGGTCATTTGGGTCAAAATCTCCAAATTCTAACACTTAGCCAAATTTTGAGCTCTTTGCTCTCTTGCGCAGAGAACTTGTCGATTTTTCTGTGATCAATCCGTCCATTCAATTTATGCGAAACTTTTTAGATTTCATCTAAACTTCCTAAAATTTCACCAAAATTTTATTTCATGATTTTTGGACACCATTTACTAAGATTTCTAAGTGCATTAATAGGGACTGTAAAATCCCTTATTCCCTGTGATAGGCAGTCACTTAGTGAATTGGATGACCTACTGCCCAAATTCTGAATGCCCTGAAATTTGGTACACATACTATTAACATGTCTAGTGACCTCTTCACCAAATTTCAGCTTAAATGGCCTTCATTTGGTCTGTCAATTAATCTCCTACTTTTCTGTTCATGTAATAGATTGTTTAATGATTCAAATCCCCTATGGTTTTTCAAGTGCCTATCTACTTTGGTTTCCAGCACCAATCCGAGGCCATTTATTGTTGTTTTTGCAAGGGTTTAGATCCTAGAATTCTGATTAATTAAGTCTTACTCAAAATAGCAAGCAAAAATTGTTATATTTACTCGCAAACACAACTCCAAAACATGGCATGCATAGGGATGTTCTGAAATTTTTTCCAAGTCCATAATACCTAACTAACAAGACATGTTTGCAAGCATATAAAACCTAAACCATAGAGGCTTTTGGTTCAAGGTTTTTACCCTTTTGTAGTCCCAAGTATGGGTTTCAAAATGCCTTTGATCTTAGTCCAAATGAACTCTTTTAGGTACCCCAAACACTGCTTTCAATTTGGTCCCAAAGCTTGCTTTCTGCAGAAACTGTCGAAATAGTTGATCAGACATTTAGTTCCATAGCCTTACAAAACGAATTTAAAGTTCTAGTATTTGATTTCCACACTTGGACATGAAAGTACTCGTAATAAGGAAGAAAAGAGGGATTTTACCTTAAGAATGGGTCTTGGATGGTTGAGAAATCACTCTCCCAAAAATTGTATCACATTGTTTTTTGCAACTTTTCAGTTTGCAAGTGTGTTGTGCAGCTTCCTTTGCTAGTCTTTTTCACCCCCTAAGGCTGTGTATTTTGGACAAGGTTTGGCACAACGTTGAAGAGGGTATTGAGAACTTCAAAATGAGCCAAATCCTAAAGAAAACGGATGAGAATTGAAGAAGTTACAGGCTTTGGAAGATTGGAGGAAGGAGCTGAAAATTCAGAAAATTCCTGCTCAAGTGTGGTTTTGTTGCATGGAAGGGGTGCTTGCATGACAAAACAAAGTGCCTCGTGGCCATCCACATGGCCCTTGAGCTTCCATGCAGGAAGACCAGTTGGCTTTACACACTGGCTTGCTCAAGAGGTGGGATGTGATCGCCCAAAACAAGGGTTCAAAAACCATGAGCAGGCATGGTTTTTTGCTGAAACTGCCCAGAAAATATAGAAATTCGAGCAAAATTCATGAAAAAAAATTGCACAAAATGACAAAAGGGGGGAAATGTGCCCTGTTTGGGTGCGTGGGCTGCCTAGCCCAATTAGGCCGGCCCGTGCGCTAGGCCCGGGCTGTTCGTTTGGCCGAATCTCGCATGGCTTGGGCTTTCAACCCACAAGGGCCTGGGCCAACCCAGGCCTTGCGCCTGGGTCTACCCGAGGCCGCCTCTCTTTTTTATTTGATTTTCTTTTTCTTTTTAATTCATTTTTCATTTTCTTTCGTATATAACACACACACACACACACACACACACACACACACATATATATATATATATATATGTATGTATCGATTTTTTGCATTTTTTTTAAATTATTAAAATCCCTTGATCCATCAAATGTTCCAATGAAACATCATTTCCAACATTTATCCAATTATTTTCTCAAAAATTGAATAATCCACCAAAAATTCTGTTAATTATTCTGAAAATTCCATAATCAATCCAAAAATTCAATAATCAATCCCAAAAATCATTTCTCTCAAGAAATCACATTTTCCTAATAACTTTAAGTATTTTCTCCTCAAATTGTAATTTTCTCCATTATTCTAATTTTCTCCAATAAATAATTAAAAATTAAGAAAAATTGAGATAAATTAATATATTTCCATTAAAATTCCTTAAAATACATATATTGGACTCAAAAATTCTTGTGTATCAAAACATGGGTCGTCATATCAGCAGAGCATGTAACTCATGTCATATATGTATTCATAGAATCATGTCAATTATGCATCATTCAAATAACTTCCTAGCATGCTTCTATGCATTCAAACAATGTAAACACCCATCATGTTTAGCATTTAAAATTTAAATAATACTAAGGAGCAAGATAATCACTTCTACCTCTTGCTTTGTTCCCTTGGACCCTCTTCTTGTTGCTTCAATAGCCTTGAATCCTCAATCTTTCAAAATTAAAGTTATTTTCTTAGTGTTTGATACAATTCTAATGTTTTTAGATCATAATCTAATGATTACATAATCATGGTGGAGTGTGGTATGAAAAAGATCTCAATAGAGATGCAATAATGTGTTTTTTTTTCCTTCTGCGTACCGCGGTAGAAGAGAGGGGTATTGCGGTAACCAAAATATTTAGGTGAGGGGCAAAGAGAGGAAGCTGACGCATTATCATGATAATGCGAACGTTAAATGTGTTACCATGATAACTAGAGAACCTTAATCATACTATTGCGATAGTGTACCGCGGTAGTCTGTGCAACTGTTGCACTACCATGATACACTACTACCATAGTCACGAGGTTTCTCAAAAAATTGCACATTTGGGCGAGTTCTTCTTCACCTCATTTGCTCTCATTCATGGTACTTCGATACACTTGTACTAGACTTAAAACAGGTATCATAATCGAAGACATAGTATACCTCGCTGTATTCGCTTCCTCTTGGTTCACCTCAAAGAAACACTAACAATAATTATGATGATCTGTTATACCAAGAGAAATGTTTATGCACTTAGGAGAATACAAAACCATGATTGGAAACAAGTATTATGTGTGGGAATTGGTGTTTAACTTGTTTGTAGCTGATTTCGAAGTTGCAATAATGAAACTCTTCATTGATTATGTGTAACATCCTGGAATTTCGCGAGTTCGTCCGTTGCGAGTCAATATAAAATAAGACATTATTTTTATAGAAATATGAGACTTTAAAAAAAAGAAAAATTCAAAAATCCAGAAATGGGATGTTGGTCGAACAGAATGTGAGCAAGCTAGAACGGAATGAAGTCCAAAATTCTCTGGTTATGCGATTCAGTCGGTGAGAAGATTGGCCTGGAACGTTCAAGGAAGATAGCTTGGCGGTGAAGGAAGGAGATTTTGGAACGAATTTGGCTATCTATAAAAGGAGGAAGATGACTGAAGAAGTAGAAATTCTCCGCTACTTTGGGTGACAAACTGAACCAGCTGAAGAAGAAGAAGCCGAAGAAGAAGACTGAAGCAGAAGGGAACCAATGAAGGAATGAAGCTGCTGGTGTTTGTTGGTGTGACTATCAGAGGAAGAAAATGAAAGCAGAGCAATGCTACTTTGTTGTTGTTGTTGGTTTCGTAGTTGCCACTGCTTGAAGAGGTGGAACAGAGAAGAAGAAGGGGAGTGTGTGAGTGTGTTGTAACTGGACGAATAGAAAATCAAATTTGTTGGGTGGTTATCGAATTTGGTTCATGGGTGAAGAAACAAGAGAGGTCGGAATTTCGGTGGGGGCTGGCTATGATCTAGGGGCCATGCATAATGAATTAAAGAGACGGAAACAGAGCAACACAGTTTTGTTGCTGCTGCTGCTGCTATTGAACGAAGAAGAAACCATGCAGGGAAGAGGAACAAAAACAGGGACGACGAGAGGTGAGCTAGAACGTGAGAGCACAAGCTGGAAACCAGAATTTAAACTCAAAAATTCTGGGTTGAGGCATTCAAAAACAGAGCATGGATGGAACGTCCGAATGCAGTGATTTAAACTACTACTTTGGGGAGTTCATTTGAGAGAATAAGAATAGGAGGAAGTCTGGAATTCCTAAATTGGATTTTCAATTGTGGGTGTTGCAGCAAGCATCATGGAAGAGGAAGAACCATTCCTCTGGTTTGGTCGAGTGTGAAAAACAGAGCATGAAGTTGGGACAAAGTTGAAACTCCACTTTCAAATTTCAGTGGGAGCAACAAGAGGGAGTGAAGGCTATAAATTCCAATTGGAAATTCTAAATTGAGGGACGTTACATGACCGAGTAGGAAGAACCAAGTGGAAGATTGAGTCGGCTGGTTGCGTTCAGCTTGTTGGGTTTGGTCGACCGGGGAAACAGAGAAGATGAAGAGATCAATTTCTGGGTTTGGATTTTCTCCTTTCCTGGTTCATGAGCTAGCTAGAACACGGTTGAATTAGTTGGAGTTTCAGATTTGTCCAACAGAGTTGAAGGAACGCCATCAAGTGGTGAGTTCAAATCTTGATTCGGCCAATTGGTGAAGACAGAGGAGGTAAGAAAATGATCAACTCCTTGATTTAAGTTGTTGCTGTGAGTTTGAGTAGAGTATTTAAAAGACTTAACCTAAGTTTAACAATTAGAAAAATTAATATGTGATGATTCTACTTTGTCCATAGCAGAGGAGTATTAGGTTAAGAAGGAAAAAAAAATCAAATGGTTGTTTTATTTCTTTAAGTATTTAATTTTTAATTTTTGTAATTTTGAATAAAAGTTATTAGAACCAACACTATAAAATAGATTTAACTTAAACTTTAATAGTAGAAAATCTGAAAAAAAAAAGTTAGTATTTTAGAAAAGTTGATTCAAGAATTCAGTCAATAATATTTTAGAAAATCTTAATGAAATCATGAACTAACAAAGTTTGTTCTAGGGTGAGAAAAATGACAGTAATAATAATAATAATAAACATTGGTAAACTTTAATTTTTTATAAGAAAGATATTAGAAATTTCAAATGCGAAAAAAAACTAAAGTTTCGACAATTAGAAGTCTTATTTTATTCGTAATTATTTTATGAATAATTTATTTAAAAACATAGAGACTAAGAAATTGAAAAACATTTATTTAACAAGTTTTAATGCATGAAGTGATTACTAAAATCATTTTGATTAGTTAAAAGAATTACTTAATTATGAGTCGTGAAATTATTAGGAAACTTTGGTTAAGGAATTATTATAATAAATTTATTATTGCAGATCAACCTTCTTAGGACGAATACTAGCAATGAAGAGAAAGAGGGACGTCCAAAAATTTAGGTGGGCGTGACTTCCTTGTTCACATGTATTATATAAATTTAAGATTCAAAGCATTTGTTTGAATAGTTCTAGGTTATTAGAATCTTATTAAGAAATTGATTGAAATTGTTTGGTTTATTTGAATGATGTGTGATGTATGATGAATTATTCAGACTCATGCATAATTAGTTCATGACATATGATGGAATATAAAGGTTTTCACTTAGATTTACTCAATTATGGCATGCATGAATAAGGAAAATATGCATCTAGATCCTATTGTTTAGTCATGCACCTTATAATGTTAACTTGCATGCATAATTTGAAGTATTTTCCTTGCGAATTGTGAATTGTGTGATGCTTGATGTGATTGAGATTGTTTGTAAAACTAAAAATAAGATGAAGGATTATTAAGAATCCATGTATCGGTGTGATTGTGAAGCTCGAGGCAGATCGAGGTGGCATCTCCTATATGTCAAGGCTTGAGATTGTCGAGCTATAAGGCGGATCGTAGGTATTCCCAACCGGAGCTAACTGTGACAGCTCAAAGTTTTTGGGAGACGGTACGAGTCGCGATAAGTACTCTCTTTTAGGTTGTGATGTGTGTGTCGATTGATTTTAGATGGTTATTGAGACCCTCTGAGATTTGATTGGATCACAGGGAATATTAAGAGGCATCTAAACCCTCTTTCAGTCTTAGATTTACAACTAAAACAAATGAATATTTGAAACGCCTAATGTTTGAAAGTGCTTGTAATGTTTTAGATTAGGTTTATATAATGCATATGATGTGTAGGAACAATCCATTGGGCTTTCGAGCTCACTCCCATTCTATTTTTTCAGGTACATATGAACATAGAGTTGGTAACTTACATATGAGGACTTGCACATTAATTGGACACCTCATTGAGGAGGAAGTCCGAGATAGTTGGTATTGGAAGTAGTATTTTGTTTAACTTTTCCAAAACGATTTTATGCATTTATTTAATTTTAAATTCAGTTAATTAGAATTGTGAACAATATTTTATGTTTAACATTTCTGTTTTGATTACGAGTTTTAGAGTATTTCCGCTGCATTACTTATGAATTTTATTGAGAAACCCGATAAATGTATTGAGAAATTATCTTGATCTTCTGTTTTGTATAGAATATCTATCGAGAATTTGACTTGAGAAGAGAATTTTATGAGCTTAATTTTGAAGAAAAAAGATTTGGACAGAACGAAAATTTCAAGTAGCATCTCGATTTTCGATGGCAATGATCCACACGTGAGGTAAAACGTGAACGGAGGTCCGGTTGAAAATTGGAGTGTTACATTATGTAATCCTACTTCACTCTTGGTTTGTGAGGTTATTGGAAATGATTAGAAATGGTTAATGATTACTCTAGAACTCGTCTGGGAAAAGGAAAGATCGATTAATGAGGCTAGTAGATTTCAAAGAAGAATGCGTGCAACTGTAAGTTCAATGACTGAGAATTAGGGTTTTGTGCGCGTCTCCACTATTTATAGTTTTCGTGTATTACTCTGGTAATCCCATGATTAACATATTGTCATTCTTGGGTTTTGAAGTATTATTGTGGTAGGCGGTTAGAATACATCGAATTTCTATTTTCTCAAGAATTACCGCGATACAGAAATTTATTACCGTGGTAAGAATCACACCCTTTTTTAGATTTTATATTATTTTTGCATGTTTATGAAGCATTTATAATTTTCTAATTTTTTTATTTAAATTAAATTATTTTATTTTACTTTTACCTAAAGTTCTAAAATTTGTTTATTAACTTTTGAGGCATTACATGTAGCACGTCAATCAAGGTAAGTTTCTTCCCTAATGTCATCTTTAGGACTAGCCTGCCAAGTCCAACAATTGCTGAAGTATTTGAATTGCCTAAGATGAAATTATGTCCTCATGTCAATATATAAGAGGAGAATATGGTTTTGTTAGAATAGACATGTCTAGTAGAGCCTCTGTTGATCCACCACTTTCTGGGTTCATCCACCATATTAGGTTCAAAAAACACAACAAATAGTATCATATCGGATGTACTTTCAATCTGTTTCACTTCAATCATATTGACTTGGTCTTTCTTGGACTTCCCTTTAGATCAACATTCCTTAGCTTTGATTCTAAGTTTATGGCAAACATAATACGTTTTATTGAATTTCTTTACTTTGCCTTTTTGTTTCAGATGAGCTATCTTTAGTGCACTTGCATTTATTGTTCTTAGTGGATTTTCCTTTAACCAAGTTGACTTTTATCTCAGACTAATCTCCGGTCGTCTTATCATTACTCTTATTGTCTTGTTCAATCCATAATCATATAATAAGATCTTCAAATCCCATGTCTTTGCGTTTTGTTTCAGATAGTTCTTGAAATCTTTCTAAGAGGGTGGCAATTTTTATTATTGTTGCTACTTGAAAAAGATTCACTCAAAGACATCTTTTTAGCTTGGAGCTCACGTGGGATGATCTATAGCTCTTGGACTTGATCCATCACAAACCTTTGAGTCCACCATTTTATAGTTAAGGAACCTACTAACCACAAATTTCTTGTGACTAGCATCCTTCATCTTATACTCCTTGTCCAAAGAATTTCATAATTCTTTCGCAGTATGAACTATATTGTATACATTATATAATGTATTATCCAGCCCATTCAATATATAGTTCTTGCATAGAAAATCTGTATGATGTTATGCTTATATAGTATTAAGAATGTTTTCGTTTGTTTCATCTTCTTTCATTTCATGTTCATCTTCATTAGAACCTTGACTAGATTGAGGTTGGTCAAGTAAAACATCATCTTCTATTGCCATATCTTGAAATCAGTGGCAATGAACTTCTCTGGTTTTTCTAGTTTCATAGATGTAGTAGGATATACAGTAGTAGGGGGAGAATTTATCTCCAACAGTGCATTCACCATTATCTTAAGCTTGCTAGAATAAACGACAATTGATGAAGATTTTTATAAATTATGTCAAAGTAATAAATGTAAATTTAGTAAAATAACTACTAGAAATTGAGGCTAGAGTATTACTCTATCTCCTTAAGACATTAGTGTCCCACTTAGGTGCTCGTAGTATATGACATTGGTCTCCCATAATATTATAATCTTGTTCTAGGTGACCAAAACTCTTCAGATCACTATAATAGTTGGGCTAAAATTGGCATACTCAATTCACTAATAAAACATGATGCTTTAAATGCTTAGAGGGAGAGAGTGAGGAAAAAAATATCAATTTTCTATGAAGTGAAAAGTGTTGTGCGCACAATGCGCCTTAAAACACTTAAACACCCTTTTGCCCTCGCACACGTGGGTGTGTCGTGAGTGGCATACCAAGTGTCACGCACGTGTGTGAGCTATAAATTAATATTCTAGCTCTTCCTTCACTTATAAACTACATTTGAGATTTTTTTTAGTTTCTCAAGTAGGACTAAACAAATTTTCAAATAAAACATACATTTACCAAGTAGATAACTTTACATTCAAGTTCTCATTCATATGCTCATGATTTTAACTAAATAATCTTATCATCTCGATTTCAACATATCAAAGATGAAAATCTCCTTGATCCCATTAAAATATGATTGTGGGACCCACTTAAATTTTTAGTTAAATATGACCAAAATTCATCTTAAAATGAATTTTCTCAACACTCTTTAGCTTGCTCTTTTTTTAAAGTTTGGGGCAGCAAGATAACCAAACAAATTGCCACTCTTGAATCACTTTAAATCATACAAATGCCCCTCAATCCAACACCAAAGCCTTGGCCAACAGTTTTCACATATAGTGAACTCCTTCAATGACAACCCATTTACTTAGTTATGAAATCAAGATCTCATTAAGTCTCATGTACACACTTAGTAGTCTTTCTCTTTTGATCTCAACTTATGTACGTAATGAAAGTAAGAAAATGGACATGATCGACTTGAAGAAGGAGAGGAAAGTGTCAGCACCCTTTCTGAAGCCTTATACGGGTGGCTCGACTGGCACAATAGTCAAACAAGTCTATTCCTCAATCAACTTGCTGACTACTGTTAAGCCTAACCATCGAAACCTTCATTATATTTAGAGTGCAACAAAAGCAAGATACGCGGAATAATGTAATAATAGTAGAAGTCTTTAACATTAATTACATTACTAGAGTCTAGTTCAAATTTACATTTTCAAAATTTGTACATACTAATTTAAAATACCAAAATAGCAAAATAACAAAACAACCTACTAGGGACAGGCTAAAAAAATCACGTGTACTGCACACCTTTCCCCTTATCCACACTGGACGAACCTGAAATGTTAAGAGTAGTGAGCTCGATATCCATGTGAACCCAGTGAGTAGTAACAAATATATCTACTTAAATCTAACATTCTACATTCAATGCACAGACAACATTTTAAGCATTCAAATAAAATGCAACAAAGAATAGCACGTTAAATCATTCATATCAAAAAATTCAAGAGCCTAATATGCAATAAAATATGCCATGATTCAAGGCCAATATTGCTATTACTGGACGGACGTGACCAATCGTCCAGGCCATACTGCGATATCAATTGAAGATTGTGGCCCACCGACCAGGCCATACTGTCGTATCTCAACGATCGTGGCCCACCAACCAGGTGGCACAGTCGCCACCCACGAACCAATAGAGTGTGCCAAACACCACTCAAAATATATCTATAGAGTTTACTAATGTACCACTCTTATCTCAAAACTATAACAGTCCAATGTCTGCACCTCGAAACCTTTTATCACTAGGCCAGGTCAGCACATCTAAAGACTCATTGATCAGTCCTATCTCAAAGCTATCAAAATCCAATGTCGGCACCTCGGAACCTTTCATCCTTAGGCCAAGTTGGCACATCTGAAGATCTGTCAATCAGTTCTATCTCAGAACCATCATCATCCAATGCCCGCACCTCGGAACCTCTCATCCTGAGGCCAGGTCAACACATATGAAGATTTGTACTCGTATCTCAAGCCTCGTCTCATTCAGAATGGCACAATGGCCAATGCTGTTGAGCCGATATTGTCCCACATTTTGACACTTCGCCCCTATGTGATGACTCAATCAAGACTTATTGGCGTTGCCATCATTCGTGAGTCCCCACAAGGAGTTGACTAGGTAGTGGGTTTTGGCCCTGGCGAGACTCAAACACGAGTCCCCCAAGAGGCCTCGTCTTAATGCAATATGAAATGCATATAGTTACAATTATGCAACAAACATAAGTAGAATAAAGATTAAATAAATACATCAAATTACTACTCACAAAGTAGATCAACTGCCAACGCTCTCCTAGTCGTCGGTCCCAAATATCAAAAGCTCACACCATTATCACGTGTTTCGCTTTTGGTACACACTACACAACGTCTTCACAAATTGCTGTAATATACAATAAATAGGGAAAAAATAACTATTTCCTATATTACGCATTTCTTTTTTCCTCTAATTGAATAAACGCAAATTTAATATACCTATTGATATCCAAAAATGTCGAACCCTTGGAAGTGAGCAACTCTTCTTTTTCTTTTCTTTTCTTTTTCTCTCTTTCTCTTTTCTTTCTTCCCTTTGTTTTCTTCTTTCTTTCTTTCTTTCTTTCTTTCTTTCTTTCTTTTTTCCTTTGATTCTTAGATGAAAATTTGAGCAAGTGAGGATGAGCAAAATGAGAGATCGGGAGGGGGTTTTATAGCCAAAATATGGTGGGTCCCCTTAGCCAAAGAAGTAAAAAATAATGGTTCATCATTATTTCTTTGTTATCCTCACATTATCCCTTTATTATTCCCTTATTATCTCCCTATTATCTCTTGATTATCCTCATATTATGTCTTTATTGTCCTCAAAGAAGTTAAAAATAATAGCTCATCATTATCTCTTTATTATCCTCACATTATCCCTTTATTATTCCCTTATTATCTCTCTATTATCTCTTGATTACTTTCATATTATCTCTTTATTATCCTCAAAGAAGTAAAAAATAATGGCTCATCATTATCTCTTTATTATCCTCACATTATCCCTTTATCATTCTCTTATTATCTTCCTATTATCTCTTGATTATCCTCACATTATCTTTTTATTATCCTCAAAGAAGTAAAAAATAATAGCTCATCATTATTTCTTTATTATTCTCACATTATCCCTTTATTATTCCCTTATTATTCCTATTATTTCTTGATTATCCTCTTATTATTTCTTTATTATCTCC
>JAJIYU010001242.1:0-37621 GCA_030144865.1 Tinospora cordifolia | reverse complement strand
AGATTGATCAAAAACATTATATGAATTCGACACGATCATGGAAGAATCGTTAGAATTGCTAAAATTATAATTTGATTACAACTTTTTTAACAAATTGTTAGCTCTTCCATTTTTTTTATTTGTGTTTATATAAATTTAAGAGGCATTTAATGAATTTCTCCATTCTTTTCCTTAGTCTCTCTCTCTCTCTCTCTCTTTCTTTTTTCCTTTTTAAAAAATGTGGATTAATAACAGGACTACAATCTACAAAACTCATTTTAAGTTTTATAGTTTAAAGTTTAGCTTTATTTAAGAAATTTATTTTTTATATTTTGAAACAATCATGGCCAAAAATTATATTGGCATCTTTTGAAAGGAAACATTTTTTAATTGGCAAACTACCCATTATCAATATAGATATTATTTTTAATAAAAAACATAATATAAGTCTTTTTCTTCCTTTTTTTTTCTAATAAATAATAATGTAGTGCTATTTAACTTTTAAGTTGTATATTTGTATAGTGCATATAATATTTATTATTTTTAAACTTTTAACTTAATATTTTACACATATATACTATTTAAATTCTTCAGTTGACAAGATGTTGACATAAAATCAAATAAATATTTGAGAAAAAATAGAATTAAAAAAAGGAAGAGGGATTCGAATGTGGTTCTAGGCCACTTGACACAATTATATATTTAAAAACCATGAAAGATTTCCTTTCAATGTATAAAATAAGTCAAATTTGAAAAATTATGAGCAACAGTGTTAGAAGAGCAAGGATCTCGTGGGTGCTGCTAGTTGCACCAAAAAAGGTTTCCTTTTAGCTTATTTACAATGATGTTATTTCTCAATTATAACACTTTAGTAGGCAACACTTCTAAAAAAATTACATATAATTTTTGTTTCAATTTTTTTTTTTTTTTGTTTCCACCCACTCACTATTTTAAATTAACTTAAATTTAATTAGGTCTCCTAATATACCCAATTGGATCAACATTTTATAATTTAAGGTCAGTTTCTCATGTTTAAGTAAGAGATTTAGCCACCAATTGATGTGTACCAAAATTGAAAAAAAAATGTAGTTGAAAATATATTTTAGGGTTAACCAATTAATCTAGATCTAGTTATATGAACATGACTTAATGTTCATCAATTATACGTCTCGAGTTCAAACTCTGAGTTAAAAAAAAAAATACATTAGAAGAGCTTATTCTATTTAATCTATTGTTCAGTGGATAATTAGTCTTGGGCAGCGCATAAAACTAGTTCAATGACATATCATAAAAAATAAAAAAAGAGGAATATAGACGGGGGCGAAATTTTTTTTTAGTGACATGGTTTTAGCCTAAGTAGGTGTGTACAATGTAATTGACAATAATTTCATAATTTCGTTTCTAATATACTGCTATGGAAACAAAATATAAGTCTTGTTTTATAGCTAGATATGTAGCTACAGAATAATTTTTGTAGTAAAATATATTTTTTATTTAGATGTGAATGGCAAAATGTTTTTGAGCTATGAATTTATCTCATAGATAAATCTTACAATTGTGAGCAGTAAAAATAGTTTATTTAGCTATGAATTTGTTTCGTCGCTAATATATTTAATTATAATATATTTTTCCAATAGTAGAATACTATGTCAACCATGAGCTTATGTCACAACTTAATATTATATTTAGTATTTATTAATGGTCTATCTACTCACGATTGATGTACATGGTTAGACTCTTATATGATAATTATAACTTTTAGATCATGTAACTTTTAACATGGTATCAGAGTAAGGTTTATTTAAAAGTTCTTGTGTTCGAACCTCATTATAAGCATCTTTACTTGTTTAATCCATTTATCAGTAATACTTTCTTCTTATTATAAATTAATTCCACGTATTATTATTACATATGTGAGGGAGAGTATTAATAATTTACTTACTCATGATTAATATACTTAGTTGGGTCTTTTATCTGACAACTATAACTTCTATGTCAATACCAATAAATTAATTTTTGTAATAGACTGAATTACTTAACTATGAATTCATTTTATTGCTAAATATGATCTTTTGCTATATATGAAACTTTTTTTTAACAAAATGATAATCAGGAACATAATATTTGACATGACAATGTAGTTTTCACATCAAAATGGCCTCATTTTTTTATTTCATTTTTAATTTTTAACAATAGTGCTAAAGATACAATAAATTAATAATATAACAATATAAATGAGAAGTGTTGTTAGAAATGTTACAAATGAGTCAGAGATAGAATTACTGTATAATTACATGAAAATAATGTAAAAATTACACCATTTTAATATAAAAGATAGAAAATTTCTTAAATTCTTCAAGAATTTATTCCTGAAAGCTATTAAGTGACACATTATTTTTTTTTTGACATACATAATTGTAAATTGATATGAAGGTGATGTAAATGAGCGAAAAGTCATAAATCCATGTTGCTATCTAGTGAGCTGCCACAGTGTAGGAGGACTTGGGTGGGTCTGATCCTTGAGTTGACGATGACCTTTGCATGGTAAGACGTTGCCGTCAGCGCACTTAACCTAATAGCTGCTACCGTTAATAGTTTCATCCACATTTTATTGGACACCGTTATACTTTACCAAGGTCACAAATGAAAAGTTAGAAGAATTGACGTTATACCTATACCTATTTCCCTCAATTTTTGTTTTCCTTGTATGATTGGTTTCTAGGCTAACTTTATATGCACCTTAAAACTAATCACTATTTAAAGCTATTTGTGGGGCAATAAATAAGAGTTATCTCCTAATATGATTTTTTTTTTCATGCTCAGAACTCGAATTTAAAACTTCTAATAAGACACATTGAGTCTCGTTCATTCAACTCAATCTCTATTAGTTAGTAAATATAATACTTTGTTCATTTGGCATTATAGCCTATTACACCCTAGCCCGACCCCCGAGGCAGGGCCCAAAGGGCGATGATATTATGTCCCATTACCCTTTTGGCCCCTTAATTTTAAAGGTCAATATATGTATATTTAAAAAATTATAAATTATTTATTAATAAGCTAGACCTTTATTTTTGGGGGCCTCAACTTGTAAACTTTTCTTAGGCTCCCAAAAGTATTAGGCCAGCCCTAATGACAACCTTCTACCATTGTTGTGCATCATGTAACTTTATTTTATTAAAATCAAATGTCTTTCTTGCTCCTAATAGAAGAAGTTCTAACTTTTTGCTTAACACATCTTAGAAATGATGAGTTGTACATTATGAAAATTTTCAAAAGCATTTACGAACTCTTTCATCTAATGGCCTGACTATCATGTTAAACTTTTATGATGTTTGAATTAGATATGCTTCCCGTTCAAACCAAGGTTGAAGTTTATACGTTGTTTGTTCACTTTAAAAATTAGGTTGATCTTAGGTTCAAGTATACTAATTGTGGTTAGGCTGTGAGTGCCCACTTGGTTAACATAAGGATAATGGGGTTTCACAAGTCCTTATAAAGGATTTTTGACCTGATTACCTTTAAGATTTTTAACAATAATGAAAATGCCCTTACTCTTAAAATATTGACGCTTCTACCCTACTTTTGCATAATCAGCGCCCACTCAGCGCCATATCAACATCAAAGTGGCATCAAATGGGGCTTGTAGAAAGGCATCTTTTGTAAAGACACCTTTAGTATAATATTTTTTTAAAAAAAATTAGCCACTCGAGGGAAAGGTAAAAAACCAATGTAAATAATTGCTCTGTTTTTACAGTTTAGTGTTTCTGTCACAATTGAAAACATAAATCTCTCACAGTCTCTGTGTTTTTACTGCCGTTAAGGTTTCTCTCACAATTGAAAAGGGGTTTTCTCATAGTCGAAGGAATCTAAGGAAGCCACTAGATTTTCTGGTGTTAGGTATCTCGACAAGTTGTAGACTTAAATGTGTTTTGAATGATTTTTTGTAACATGGTGTTGTGTTTAAAATGAGATTTACATTGCATTTTTCTGTAAATATATTTTCTAATTTCATCTTTTTGGAAAAGCAAGCTCAGTTGCATTCATTTGGCAATCTCCAATCCACAATCTTCGTAGGTGCTTCTTCTTCTTCTTCTTCTTTTTTTTTTCTTCTTCTTCTATCAATTTGGTTTTTGGCAGATTGGATTGAAGAACAATTATAATTTCTACACAAACATCCTTGAAAACAAAGCTATGCCAAGCAATAAGTATTATTGAAACATATTGTGAAGTGAACTTGTGGCGTTTGCCAAATTTTTGAATTAATCAAGTCGTTTTCATGTACTTCCATCCCATGTGTGTCTCCTAAAAAAGAAACAATCCAGTGTATGTACATTACTCCCCTTGTTTCCCCTGCTAGAGTTTATCTTCTTCTTCTACTTCTTTTTGTTACCACATAGCTAGAATAGATATTAAGATGTTTTAGTGTTTCATAATTTTATGGATCGAACATTGAAAACTATAATTTCTCTGTTTAAGTAGTTTTGTCGTTGAAACACTTTTTTGCCCTTGCCCTAGATCCTTATTCAATCTTACTTTGCCTTCTACATGCTGCAGTTCCTTCTGGCAACAGTGCAAAAAGAACCCATTTTGCACCATTACATTACCTTCTTCAACTCAAAAATTCAAAGCAGGGTATGGTTGAAAATGATATGATATTATGCAACAAGAATTTTACATAGTTGTGAAACTTAAAACTCTCTTCAGGATTGAGGGCTATGTAATGCAACCCAGGTGCAAGATGAAAAACTAGAGTCTAAGGGGAACACCCAGGTGACAAAGGGAAAATTAAAAAAGGATTCACTACGAATCATCGTATAGAGTTAGTAGTATCTCAACTTCTGTTTGGTGGGGGAGTTGTAGATTAGAGGTGGGAAGGTTTGTTACTAAGATATTGGAACCATTCTTGGTGTATAATTTGTATCTTTTTCATCTTTCTTTAATTTTATAAAGAAATAATCCAGTCTTGGTAGATTACTCTTTGGATTGAAATACTTGAACCATCTTTGGAGGTTTTTGTTTTTCTATGATTATCAATCATAGGAAGTTTGAGATATGCTGTTAAGTTTCCTTTTTAATGCATAGCTCTTTTGGTAATTGCCATCCCTATTTCTCTTTTATATTCTCTTGGGAGAATATTTCTCTTTTTTTGGATGTATCCTTTGGCTTGTTCTTGATTTCAACGGATGCCCTTCTTCTTGGAATGGGATAGTTTGTAGTGGTAGCAATGTAGCCGGTGTTGTTGTTGATGGTCTTAGCTTATCTGTTGATGCTGATTTGAGTGTTTTTGCTAGCCTAACTATGCTCTTGAAGCTATCAATAATTAACAATTCCATTGCTGGTGTAACCCCTAGTCATGTGACACAAGTGTAGCCTTACACAGGTGTGATATGCGAGGCCAAAGTGACATTAACTGGACTGAAAAGCACAGATGTTACATTGATCAGTGGAATCGACGCACTAAAACACTTGCTGCCGGTAATGCACATGAATATAATGTACTTTCACATACGTAGTACAATGACTCGTATATGACTTGGTATTGATCAATGACTAGAAGGTATATGACTGAAAGTGGAGTAACTATCGACTTTTTGGTAAGAAAATGAATTTTTTGAGGTCATTATAATTTAATTCAAATTCACATAGTGTATAATATATTTTTTGTGTGTTTTTTTATGTAGTCCAACAATTTAGTTCAAATTTACTTACGTAGTCGGGGTTCCAAAGATCCTACTATGAATGAAATTGAGCAAATTTCATTGTCTGCACTACACACATTGTTCATACAGATCATTTGGTACGAGAGCCTACCATAAGGGCGACATCATCCACGTTTCACCAGAACCCAGTTACACCTGCGCCCTTGTTTGAGGCATTATTTGATTATCCACATTCGAGCTCACACCAAGTTCATTTCGAGTTACATGCGCCATCACCTTCAGGAGTTAATGAGTTTGAGCCATCAAGTTTTTGATTTCAAGAAGAGCATGTGCAAGATGAAGAGATAGTGCCAAGTGAAGATCACGTTCAAGAAAAATATAATAAGAAGAGGTAGAATAGGGCATGGCCGAGGTTTAGAGATTGCACCTATGGCAGTGTTAGTTGCACAATAGATTGACATTAGTATAAGTTGTTTATTGCATTTTATAGAAATTTAGGGGAGAATTAGACACATTTGTGCATAATTAGTGGCATGAGTATTCATAATAGGAATTATATGTTTCATTGCATTTCAACAATTTTTTTTTTATGGTTTACAACATTTTTATTAGAAAATGATGTCTGGGGAAGTATTTTTAGTGTGGTATAGGTTTAAGATGAAGCCAAGAGAGAATTACAACACGTAGAGGTAAAGACAAGTGGAAATCAAAGGAAAATAGCCAATTACCGCAGTAGGAGAACCGATGACCGAGGTAGCTGAAAGAAGACAAAGAAAAAAACACAATTCACTGGTTATCACAGTCAGTGGTCTAGTGACCGCGGTAACCAGAATGTGATTAGAATGCCAGAAATGTTTACCGTGGTCCACAGAATGGCAAACATTCGTGTTTTTATTAAGGAACGATGCCAACTGCGGTCATTGACTGCAGTAAGACAATTAATTACCTAGTTTCTTATATTTTTAGGATTTTTTTTAGTGCGAGCCTATAAATAGAAAATGAGATTAAAGTTTTTAGGGGACCAAATTCAAAAATTTTCGGTTGTGACGACTCAAAAGAAAAAAAATAAGAAGACTAAGAAGGGATTAAAAAATTAGAGGTCAAGCTTTGAGTGTACTCATTTTTATTCATTCGTTATTAATGTTTACATTTAATACAACGTCGGGCTAGTTAGTTTTTAATGTCTAGGATATAAATCTCTAATATATGAACCTGAGATTTCTTATGCAAGTAATTGATTTCAATGCATTATTTTATATTGTGTGTGCTTAATGCTTAATGTTTACTGGCCATGAGCATTATGAGTTCAAATTACTAAACTAACTCGGAAGAGAGGTTTAATGGTTGGATTATCATAATATAGACTTAGATTAGTTGATTGACTGAAAGGTTGTTAACTGTTTAGGGGGTTGCACATGATTACCACTCACACAACATTAGGTTGTTGACTATGCACTTCGGAAGAGGGTATTAGGAGACAAACTTAATAGGAATTAAGGTACCTTGGAAGAGGGCTTTAATGGCGAGTGTTATAACTCATAATGTAGGAACTTAATGATCTGAAATAGAAATCACAGGGCGTACAAAAGAGTTTACTATCATAGATAACTTTTTCAAGTAGTTTTCGAAACAGATTTTTATTGCTTTTGAAGTTTAGATTCTTATTTAGATTTTAACAATTCAAACCCTAACTAGAGCCTTGATAAAATGAAAGCTAATATTAAATTTGGATTTGAGATAATTAAGTTAAATTTCATTCCCTGAGGACGATATCCAGTCTCACCGGTTATTACTATCACGATTCCATATACTTGCGGGGTTGCCAATATGCAGCAAATATTGAAGAGACATATGATAGCTCAGATGTTGTTCATCCTTTAGAGCCTCAACCATTGCAGCAATACAATAGAGATCACTTGTGCCGCAAAAAATGACGTTATTGGCCTTTATGTGGCATTGAATTATGTCTTTTTCATGTAGTTTGGGTTGAGTGTTAAGTATAGTTGTCATTTGATAAAAAAAATTTCATGTTCTATTTTGAAGTATTTTTTAACTCTAATTGTAATTTGTATTGGAAGAGTTAAAAAAATTGTTGTATTAGGATATTATTGTACTGACATAAGTTTTTTTTACATGGAGAGAAGTTTGGAAATGTTGACAAAAATGACATTGCTATTGGTGTACAATCATTTTTTTTCAGGAGTGAATAATGGTTTAATATGTGCAGTCGTAGTTATTTCTATGCTTTCTTTTATTTTTTATTTTTAGGTATTCAATACTTTCTATCTTGCAAAAGAATACCAAGGAATATGCCGATGCCCACTTTTGTATAGGATAATTGGTTCATTACTTTGTGGTGAGAAATCTCGATAATGGATTCATTATTTCCACATGAATATGCGAACTTGTACACATATGAGATATTATGAATTACAATGCAAGTAGTTGAACAATGACTTTCTATTGATTCATTAAGGAGCATTGCTTCTTTCCTTCAAATTTTTGCAATTAAGAAAGTAAATTTGTTTGGCTGGTTACAAGTTTAATAGAAAAATTTTTAATAAAAAATTAGAAAAGGAAGTGAAATAAGCAAATTATGATCTGGGGGTCAAAAAATTATTCCGTCACTTTCGAGAGTTTAGGGGAGGCAATTAGAACACGTTAAAATTGGTTTCACAGAAAACTCATCCTGGTTTGTCCATAGTAAACTAAAATAGGTTTGCATTTTGCTAGTTTTACTAGAAAACTAGAAAAAGAAGTGAGATAGACAAATGATATAGGGGTCGAAAAATTATCTTGTCGCTTTCGAATATTTATAAGAGGTTACTTGTATACTTTGGAAGTAGTAATGAGAAGAAATGAAAAAAAAATTATACTAAAGACATTTTTATAAAAGACGCTTTTAGTAAAAGTAGACATTTTAGTACAAATGAAACTTTTGCTAAAAATATCTTTTGTAAAGACGTCTTTAGTACAAATAAGTTTCATACTAAAGACATCTTTACAAAATTTGTCTTAGTACAATTTCTTTTAAAGTTCAGCTTGGATGTTACCTCCATGCTGATATGGTGGTGTTGATTGTGCAAAAATGGGGTGAGGACCACAATATTATAAGAATAGGAGTATTTTTGTTATTTTTAAAATTATTAAGGGTAATCAGGTCAAAATCCCTCCTTATGAAAGACAATAGTTAGAGGCGAAGATACAAAGAAGAGCAGGGATCGCATACGCCTTAAACTATCCGCACGCGAGAGTCAAGGGCATCAATGGCATAGTGCCAGTTCTGGCACCCATCCGCTCATACGACAAGCCGTATTCAGTCATCGCGACCAATGTCTGATTATGATCTTGTGCTCCAATAGCAGGATAAAAGAACGGCTTATCCTTCTCTCTTACAATGCCACGCCATGGTGGTCGGTTTAGTAAAATTGCTGCGGCGCACTGTAACAAAGAGCGGGATGGCTTCGTGACGAAGGTGAGGTTCCTTTTCTCGATTGAAGCGAAGATTGAAGAAGAATCAAATTCCACATGCTGAGAAATCAAATTTGGTTTTCTTCATTGTTGTTGTCGTTTTTGATCGTAGCGGCAATGGCGGAAGAAGTTTCTGGAGGGAGTGGTGGCGCTGGTGTCAGTGGAGGAGAGGCAGAAGTTCATATAGTTTATACAGAGAAGCCTGAAGGAGAGGAGCCAGAGGCCTTTCACGTTCGAACCCTAGCTTCCGTTCTTGGCAGGTTTAGTTTTGATCGATCCTTTATCTGTGAAAAAGTTGTTCTTTTTTTTTTTTAATGCGTGAGTGTTGATTTTGATTGGGATTGTTTGTTGATGATGTGGTAGTGAGGATGCAGCTAAGGACGCTATAATTTACAGCTACAAGACTGCGGCTAGTGGGTTCTCGGCCAAGCTAACTCCTGAGCAGGTCTCGCAGATCTCGAGTAAGTCCTTCTCCTGTCTTTCTCGCTGTTGATGTTGATATGAATTTGAGATTAGTTATTTGAGAATTTAGAAACAAAATTAAGAGATAAATAAATGACTAGGGTTAACATGTTGATTTGCCTGATAATGTGATTTATTCTGGTTTTGTCCTTTCCTTTTTGACATGTTTATTTGCCTGATCAGAAAAGAAAAATCCACACATATATGCTATACTGAAGGAAATCACCACCTATTGCAAGCAGATTATTTTGGTTTGATGTAGCATTATTTCTTTTACTTGTTTTTGAACTCTTGGGTATGCTTTCTGTTGATCTGGTTTATATACGCATGTGTAATGATGATGTTGGCATGCGTTGAATGGAATCTAATGATGAGGAAATCCGATGACTTATGTGTATATCATAGTATTTGAATGGCATGTGAGCAGGCCGAGATCTTATGCTGGAATCATGCTAAATTTGGGGGATCGGCCATTGTTAGTTTTGCCTTAAATGATGTTCTTGTCTTTCACCTTGAAGATTGCAACTGATGATACATCTTTGCGACTATATTTCCCCCTTCACTCTCTTCAACATACATCCTCACGCTATTCTTTCCAGTTTCCAAAGATGCGTCAAAGAGCATGAAAAAATAAAGATTAAAGAAAGAAAAAGCAGTGTGAAGTTCTGTTTGTGATGTCAATTTGACTTTTACTGCGTAGGCCATAGGGGTTTTTTAAAATTTTAAGAATTTAGCGTTTAATTCTGAAAAAAACATTATTTAAACATGTATGAAAAGGACATTGCAGAGAGCATTTTTCAAAAGCTAGTATTTAACTTGTAGTACCGGGACGTATGCATGGGTGTCAAATACAAGTATATCTAAATTGTCATTTTTAAGTTCTAGTATATAGGGACTCGATTATAAAGCTACACCCACTGATCTCAACTTGAATGGGTTCCTTTTGATGAATAGTACACCCAAATATCAAAGGCAAGTTTGTCGACCACCACAATGAATAGTGATTCCTATGTGTCATTCATCACTCATTGTTTCCTTTTCTTCCATTTCTTTTCACTCATTTATTTGTTCGCCTTGTTCTCCGACTTCAATGAAATTAACTTGTTGGTCATTATCTTTTATGCTTTATCTTCTTTTTTTTTTTTTGGAAAATTTATATAGTAATATCCTAAACTTAAAGCATCGGACTCATTCCATACCCATCTCATATCATGAAGTGTCAGTCACAAGTACCATGGTCTGAAGTAAAGACTTTGAATAACATAGTTTTTAATTAGCTTATAATGAGGCATCATTAAGATGGTGTCAGTATACTCTAATGTTTTAATTTTACACTTACCCTTATAGAAAAAAGTTATTTAAACTTTTCTATGGATATCTTTAACTTCTAATTATAACCTCTATTAAAAAAAATTAGAAAAAAAATGTATATGCCTCTATCGTAGGGTTTATAGTTTTATATAATTTTCTTGGCACCACTATGCTTGGGGAACGCTCATTTTTTGAGTGATGTTCTACTGTTAACCATTAATTAATTGCTAATTTTGTCACATACTATAACTTAGAAAGGATAATTAGCCTAAATATTATTTGTCATCTCTCTTTTTCTCTTTCTTTTTTTTTATATAATTTAATATGTCAAATACAGATATTGTTTACCACTTTGCCTTTCTTCATTTGGACAGCTTACCTTGTGCTTTAAGCACCAGTTTTCAACATTACTTCTTTTTTTATTCCTTTTCATTCACTACCTTGTATTGAGCTTTTCACAAGGCCTTTCACTTTGTCTTTGGCTTCCACCTGTAAAATAAAAATGTTTGGGGACAACCTAGTTTGTACAATATATATCCGACCATTTCATAATATAGGAACTTTTGTAGCTCATTTCATAGTTTATATGCTTGAAAATTTAATCTTATTTAAGTAGAAGCTAAAAATATGTGAAGAAGAAAACATAATAAGTGAAGATAAATATTAGAGGTAAAGAAATCAAAATTTTCAAGGTTTTGGCCATCCCCAGACATATAAAAAAACAAATTGATTGTTGGTTAGTTAGGCGAGTGGCAGAGAGGTTTCCGAATATTTTTGAAAACTCATGGCGTATTTAAAACATTGAAATGTGTACAATTGGTAATAATTAGGGTGCCCTCATTATATTTATTATTTTCTAACATTTAATTATATTTTACCCTTTCCTACTGAAATAACTTAAATTGAATAAGATTGATTTGGGAGAGTAGTTGTCAAAAAGTTGTCACCTTTTTGTCTTATCATTTTCAGTTTTCTAGTACACAAATTATTTTTTTTAATTTTATTTAAAACTCAATTCATTTTTCTTCAGTGCACAATGACTTTTTTTTAGTTGTTTCTTTTTGAAAAATAAATTTTACATGTCCATTACTTGTACATATTGTTTAGTTTGTTAATTTGTATTATTGATTTGATATACTCTCATATTGATATTGTAGCACTATAGTTGTTCATTTGTTGTACGATAAAGCAAACATTTTGATTTGATGTTGTTTGCAATCCTTCTTTCTTTTTTGGAAAATAAATGAGAACATTTATTTTGCCAAATGTCTATTTTATCTATTTTTTCCCTATATATAGTTTTGTGTATAATACTTTTTGTTTTTTTTTCAAAATATATGCATTATGCACAACATCATTTTTCTATCATTATGATATGGTTTGGCAATATCATGTCAGCTATGTCACTTTGACTCAGACATGGATGTTGGACATAGGAACATATCTAGAGGTTTGATACCTTTATGTTTAAATTTTGGGATAATGGGACTTATTTATAGTATATGTTATTGTCCCCCCCCGGACCCTCTTTTCCTTTTTTGGCTTATTTATTATCTTCTTTGTTTTCCTACTTAAGTGAATTTGATTTATTAGTTATTATTATTTTTTTAGTGTTTTCTCTTCTTTGTTTGTATGTGTGTGTGTGTGCGCGCGTCTCATAGAAAATGAGATAAATCCGATTTGGTTAACTTTTTCCATTTAGGTTCATAAAGAATAAAAAATTCAAATTTCACCCAATAGTAATCCCCTAAAATCCACAACTATTTTGCGGAAAATTCAACATAGAGAATATTTATAAAAGTTCAATATCGTGGATAAGTATAAAAATTCTATATCAATGTTGTACGGATCTATGTAGATTTAATAAATCAAAAAGTAATTAAGCTCAACTCAACTAAGTTGTTTCCCAACCACATGGCATCTACTATGTGAATTTGCATGCTTTAGTCTGTTCTATCAAAGTTAAATTCAACATCTTATGTACAAGTAGTTATATCTTTCTTCACTATCTATTGCTATTTCCACTTAACTTCAATCTTATTCTACTTTTTTCATTACCATGAATTGTTAACAAGTTATACTTCCTACTAAGTGCATCCAAAAGTCTTCATTGTATGTGTCTAAACCATCTTGTCTATCTCAATAGCGGAATTTGCCCTTAGGTAATCACTAAGAGCTGCATCTTTTGGCTAATACTGAAATTCAGGATTGTATGTGTAGTAATTATAAGGAATCACTCAAACCTCCTTTATTGATCCATAAAGACAAGGATACAAGTCCTTATTATCCGCTCATTACTTCATTTTTATGGTTACTTCTTAAATGATGAGGTCCTTTCTATACATTGGAGCCACTTCTCTCATTAAATCAATGTTATTAATTATTTGCATGCAGTGTTGTCAAGGTGTCGTCATGCCTAAACACCTAGCCCCTATCTTTTTTCAAAGGGGCTTGAAAAGTTTTTTATTTTAAACTCTAAATTAAAAAAAATTAAATCATATATTAAAATTAGTAATATATCATTTATTTTAATGTAGTATATATATTGTATATATGCACATATATAGAATGAGGGACTAATTGATAAATAAATAATTTTTAAGAACCTTTAGATAATTATTTTAGGTCTATCTTAGACTTGCCTAGGTTCTACCTTGCCTTATAGAGGCTTATCGCCTAGTTTTGCTTTTCTGCCTTGACAACACTGTTTGTACAGTTCACATTCTTTGACTCTACCCATAAATTTTTTAGCAATAGGGCTTTTCACAGCATGATCTACCCATAGAGTAACGACTTTATGTATGGATGATGAAATTCCATTGATACGAAGCTAGTTCTAATAAATGTATTGAACATTTTTGTTGGCATGAGCCCAGCAGGAATTGAACATACAAATTTGTCAATTATTGGTATTTTCTATTTCTATTTCCAATTTGCACTAGTACCATTTCATGAATGTGCTCATTCTAATTTTGTTTTTTAGAGTTTGGGTATTTATCCACTTTAACATTCTTATTTTAATTACATTTCTGTTCATGAATTGTTTCTTTATCACATAACATTATGTTCCATAAGGATGACTACCCTAATGGCTGTTTTACAAATTTTTCCTTTCAACTTCATTGGAGGAGGCCAATCACATGATACTCTAGAAGCATTCTTTCTCTGCAAATTTTTCCTTTGTGGTTCTCATCTATTTCACCTTCTTGATAAATGAAGAACATAATTATATACATAGAACTCATTAGAGTATAAAATAAAATGGTTAATACTTACTATGAAGATCAATAGTGTCTCTTACGTGATGCATATCCAATGAGTAACAAATTATTTTACAATATCTATGCTTTACATATATGAAAGATGCATTTAGTAATTATGAATAATTTATAAATTACATGTTTTCAATTAGAACTTTTTAATTATTATTTTGCTTTTTTTTTTTTTTGGTACTTCTATCATTTATCCCAATGCATCTTGACTTGTATTTAAATTTCATATACTTATTATTCTTAAAAATATCTTCTAATAGAAGTTCAAGTATTTCTTTTTCTTTTACTTTCTAGTTGAAAAGGAAAAAAAAAAAATGCTAGAGGATATTTCCTTTGGAGCCTTGCAAATTATTTCTATATTTTACCCAGCATCAGTGGAGTTTTTATAACGATTTAATTACATTTAATCCTTGGTCAATAATTGAGAAATTGATATGATAGAGTTTTTTGTCAAATCTCCATTTCATAATTTTGATCCATAGAATTTGTGGTGTGTGACTGATATTTCTACTAACAGAAGTTCAACTGAACTAGGTTTTTTCCTCGGAGATATGGATTTTACAAGTGAGAAAATCCCTACTTATGCAAATTGATCTGTTGAGAAATCTCTTCTTAAATACAATTGCTTTGAAGTTTTTGCTTATTGGTAAAATTGCATATTCATTTGGTGCTGGTGTGGTAGACTGTTGCAGTCAGCATGTCTTCCTTTGGATTTTTCCACCTGATGCCTATGAGACAAATATCTTTAGGCTTTTGGCAAAATATTCCAATCCGAATAAGTGAAATGGATGGACAAAATAAGAAATTGCTACATCTTTATAATGTAGGAACCCTTTGGTTGTAATAATGAGCACCAGTGGCCAATGATGGCACAGATATGGAGCTTTTTTGGTACAAAATAAAAATTGAGAGGGAAGTTGAAATTGGTTTATATAATGAAGTTGCTGAGTTGAGATGGTCAATGTAGAAGTTGGTCAATTCTCTGGTAAAAGCACTGGCCAGGCATATAGTCAAGAAACATTTGAATTGTGGAAACAAATTCATTTTGTTAAACGCAGTTGTCAATGTAATCAAATGGGCAGATGAAGATGACAATGAGGAGAGCATAATGAATATTGTTGGAGTGTGGTCACTTAGGCATTCATTTCTGTATTGTGACCATAACCTGCTTGGAAGAAGTGAAACTGGAATTTGGCATGATTTCCAATTTCAGATTTTCTTTGACTTAACATGAAGTGGACCAATGCTTACAATTCAAAACTAACAGAAAGAATAATGGAAGAAGCTCAGAGTTAATATTAAAATTTGTAAAGAAATCCTTGACAAATGTTCCAACTCTTTCTACATTTTTATTTTGGGGAAATGAAGAAACAGTAAAATGACTTCTGGTCCTTTCCTTGAAACTTACGCAAGAAGAGCAATTTTTGCATAGAAATCTTTGGGGGAAGTGAAAAATTCTCTTTTTTTCGTGTGTGCTACAAAAAACTAGAGTTTTTGGCTGGCAGCCTAGGAATTCTGAATGCTTTTGATGTTAATAGTTTTCAACAGCTTCTCTTATGCTGCTCCCAGTATAATCAAATGCTTGCGTCCCTTCATCAAGTTTTTCAGGTCTTCTTCCTATTTAAGATGCTTACTAGCGTTTTAAAACTTCTGCAGAGGCACCGGGCGTTCTTCAGGTGGTGAAAAGTGGGACATACCAACTCCACTCACAAGCTCGCTCAGGCAAAGTAGTACATTAGAGCATGCAAATAATGTATTTGCTGAAGCTAGTTTTGGCCTCTTGGTCTTGAGAAGGCTCTCTATGTAAACAAAAACGTAAAATTGCCAAAGAACAAAGCTCAGCAAATATGCTATTAAATAAGACCTCAGACATATATGAGTTGCTTGGTTGCCTGGTTTATGTGTGTGTGTGTGTGTGTGTGTGTGTTTATATAAAATAAGTATATTGCTGGTTAGTACAGTAGAAATTGAGCACCTGACCAAACTTGTCTATTATTTTTTCTTTAGCTTCATATGACGTAGCAAATGGATATAATTTATTCTCACAACTACCAACAAGAAGTAAGAGCTTACCTGTAGTGAGAAAATAGCTATGGTCCCTTTTAGTTTGTAAAAACCTGAGAATAATTGCGATGGTGATTGGCTGGAGACAAGATGATACAAGACTGACGAGTGTATATAACCTTGGGAGGCGTGGTTATGCTGCGACCAAGCACACTTGAATTTCCATCCAGGTGTTCTTCAGCTATTATACTGCTGTGGTGCCCATTTCACCAATTGCAATTAATGATTACCATCTCAAAATACTCAACTCAATTAATTATTTTACGCAGCATGTAATTTCATTATTTTTAAAGAATATGGTGCTAGGATAAGGTTATGTAAAGTAATTTAATATTTGGTAAATTATGAGATAACTATAAAAAATATTTTAAAAAAAGGAGGAAGAAAAGCATCAAATTGAAAAATCGGCTCTTAAATCCTAGAATATTCTCAATCAAAGTAATTTAAAACATTGAAAGTATATATATATATATATATATATATATATATAGTAATGAAAATGAAGTTAAAAGTTAGAGAAATAATATATATATTTAATATAAAACTTAAGAGTTATGCTCAGTTATTATATTGAAAAAAAATACACATATATTTATTTTTTAAAAATGAAACTCACTCTTGTAGTTTTTCTTGCCAGTGTAAATTATGTGCTATTGAAATAAATTCTTTAGTTTTTCGAGTTTGGCAATTTAGTTACCTAATGGTTGGTCAATGATTCCCAAGTTCATATAAAAAAATGAGGAGCAAGGAAGTTATCAATAGAAAAAGTTAAACAAAAAAAAGGATCATAATTGAATAATCATCTTACTAGTCCTAGCAATTCTATAGTCTGAATTGTGATAATAGCAATCTTACCTATATTTATGGTGATCCAAACCACAATTGCCCATCTCATCATGTCACATTCTAGGTACCAAGTGAACATTGTTCCAATTTGAAGAATGTTCATATAATTCTCCCTATTGTAGTTGCATGTATAAAACTTCAATGGTCATAATTATTAAAGAAATAAACACATAATTTAAAAAATATATCACTTGTTCATTCAATAGTTATAAATATCATAATTATATAAAATATGCAATTACAGTAATCAATTTGAAGTCTTCCTACCTTGATTGCATTTTTAAGCCTCTAGAAGAATTTTACAATGCTTTATAAGTAAAAGCAACACCTGAAATTAAAATAAAAAAGAATTAACTTATAAATTAAAGCTCGGACTTTTTTCAAAAGAGGCCTTTATGCAAATAAAATACTTATAAGTATTTTATCAACTATTATATTTTATACGCTAAGATTTATGACATATATTTAATTAATAATTATTGCAAGCGTTGTAATTACATAAAAATATGATTTCATTATTGAATTAACATTTCCCCTTAGTGTTAAAGGGTTTTCTTCTCTTTTTTGCTTTTTATTATCATTATTTTTTTGAGCTGATGAAATCCCAAATTATGCAAATATCTAAAACAGTAACGGGACATGCTACAACAGCTAAATACTATATAAGTACTATAGCCAGAGTTCTAGCTGATCAAATGAAAAACAAACAAGAAAATGGTATTCACTTTAATCCCCAGTCTAGATATACCCCTTACAACATGATCCTTTTCCTAGCTACCAAATCTAGAAGATAAAAGGTATTTGCTATGATGGCTAAACCAGTGGAAGCCAATGCCTCAGAGGAAAAAAAAAAAAAAAAGGTGGAAAGAAAAAGAGAGAGTAAGCTGTTGTTGAAGGGCCTTAACTAAATGGAGACCCGGGAATTTTTATGCCTATTGAGATCATAAGAAAGGGCCAGTAGCCTCAGCATGCATTGTGCCCAAGAAGACCCTTCTTTGCCTTCACTGATATTACAGGACGCACTGACACATCTTTCATTCATATGTCCGCTTCCTCTTCAAGATGGTAGGAAATATGGAGACCGATCCAATAAGAAAGAGCACTGCAAGAGTCTTGAAATCGTATAAATCCTTCACTGATCTTAGATCTCCTAGAGCAAGCCCGGCCTGGTGCCATGAGGAAAATTAATAAGATGGGCATACAAAGAGGAAATACAACAACTGTTAACATTCAACCACACCAACTTTATCAATAATAAAACTTACAACTTTTGCATGATAAGAATGTCGAGGTTATAATACCAAAAACTTAGATCAGGTTTACTGGGTTGGGAAGGTTTGTAGAAATAACAATATTTAAATCAATCTATAGCAGACCACTAATACCTTTAGAGTCTCCATTTTCTAAACCACAAGTATTGACCAAGCTCTTATCCTAGAGGACACAAAGAAAGAATGAACGTTGACTTCTCTTTTATAAATTTTCAAACAATCAAACCAAATTGTCCCATCTCATGAGGTAGGCCTTAAACATCCAAAACCTGGAGGGTTCAAATTTGATACCAATAGCTCCACATTGATCAGATTAAAACACAGAACATGTTGAATGAAAATCACTAGCTAAACACATTACTCACACTAACACTAACAAATCATTTTCATCAAATTTTTAGCATTTAGCAATTTAATAGAATACTGCGTGTCCAAATCTTTTAGAACTAGTTTCTTTTTCTTCTGTGCAGATTTTAAATTCAACTTGAGGATGCAATCCATTAACACACTTGGTTGACATGATATAAGATGTCTGACATACTTCTATCCATGAAAACATTGACAAACCTGCTACTTTATACTTCATCAAAAACAGAAACTGTTTCTAAGGTCTCCAGAAAATGCAACAATTCCAACATTGCCACGAAAAAACGTGTCCTAGGCACATGAATTATATTCAAGCTTGTAAGCGAATCAAAAGGTCCCAAATTGCATCAAGGAGCCCAGAAACTTAAGAAATAAAAAACTTCCAACACTATAAAACAATAGTGGTATATGATGTTTTCTTCCATCCAATTGGTGTGAAGGGTAAACAATCAAGCAATTCATGATTCTTAAGAGGCAAAGCAATTATCCTGCTATAGTAATTAGCAAGGAAGAAAACGAGGCCCATAAAGACCGACCTGGCATAACTTCAACCAAAAAAAAAAAAAAAAAAAAAGACCAACTTGGCATCATTTCAAATGCTTAGATCCTATTTTCTCTCTAAATTCATTCTTATTAACCTAATCTCAGAGTAATTTCCAATTCCAAGCATATCATAATAAAGTCATGTTTGAATGCTCCCTAGAACATAAATAAAAAAAAGGAAAAAAAAAAAAAGCACTAAACATGAAAATAAAATTAATGGCTGATCAGATCAAGGTTTAAAAAGATGTAAACACTTACTCTGACTGTTATATATGATGCTGGAATAAGACCAACCAACGTTGCTGAGAAGAAAACGTGGAAAGGTATATCCACAATTGGAGATGCCAAATTAATAAATGTGTTGGGCAAAGTAGGAGTAATCCTCAAAAATAACATATAATTCAGCAGCTTATCCCGGCGTTTTGCTATCTGTGCAATTGAACCAAAAGCTTTAAGAATTATAACTTATAATGCATCTACAACATAGCCATTAAATTGCTGATTCAAAATCAAAAGGATTGCTACGCCAGATACAGCTGACATTTGTAATAAACTAATTTGAGTTTAAGGAAAAAAAAATAGTAGGAAACAATACCTCTGCCTGGAAAAATCTCAGCTTTTCAGGCCACAACCAGCTAACTATTGGCCTACCAATTAATTTAGACAAAAAATAGCAGGATGATGCCCCAGCTGTAGCATTGAACACAACCAAGAGCAACCCTCGGATAACCCCAAAAAGAGCTCCAGCTAGCAATGACATGAATATTGTGCCAGGAATCATAAAAGTCTGCATGAAGATGTATGTGGAACAGTAACCTAGAATGAATTGTGCTTGGTAATCCTTTGCATAGGTTGCAAGATGATCCCTGATTTAACAGAAGGAAACAATGAAATCAATAATGCATAACAGAATCAATCACATCTGAATCTCAAGTCATGTGGTCTATAATGGCCTGGTTAAGTAAGGACTTTGCACTAGAAAAGAAAGAGTTCAAATATAAAATAAATGTATCATATAGAACCACAAAAACTTCGTCTTTTACCTTTAGAAGAAACCACATAAACATGATCTATTAACCAAAAAGCAGATGAGGTTTGGTGCAACATAATTCCTTATCAATAGGGTTCCAATGGCATGCGACTTTTCCCACACATCATTTACTTCATTTGAGATATAACCGTCCATAATCTTCAACATAACAAACATGTTGTTACTGTCCAAAGGAATTGTGAAGTACACATATTTTCCAACAATGTGCAAAATTCCCATGGAAACATTATTCTCAGGCAAATCTTTCCAACATCATTGAGTCTCAACCCATGCAGATTTCATGGAAAATTTTGATATTGCAGTAAAGAGATGAATTGATCGTGTTTTGGTCACCGTACCATACATTGTCCTTCTCCTTACTCTTCCAGTCGTATTTTCCACACACTTCTTCCTCATCATGATATTGAATTTTCACCACATGAAGGGAAAATAAATAAATAAAGTATACTTTATTTCATTTAAAAAAAAAAAGGAAACCTATCAAGCACAACATAAGCACTCTATTCATTTGGTTTAAATGTCACACCCATTACCTTACACAAATCAGCTCCAACTCAACAAACAAATGTTGTTATTAACCATAATTTATAAAGTTCCACCAAAACCAAACCTAACCAAAAGTTCAAATCTGGGCAGGAAAAACCATCACTTCAATGTCATGAATCAAATTCACACATCCATATTTTCCAATTAGAGAGAACATAATAATAAAGCCCAAACTTTTCTACCTCACCATCAAAGTTTATAACCACACCAGCAGTAACACTTACTTTAAAACTCGGAGATCCGAAACAGAGCGAGGCAACTTAATCTTCCCGTACTCGGCAGCAGGCATGGTAGAATAAATCGACAAAAGACCAGTGGAGAAAAGCAAGAACACGCTCACAGCAACCGCCAATTCCCATCGCGTCAGCGGAAATCTTCCGTCCAATTTCGACCCTAAAACCGCCGCTTTCTTGCTAGTCGGAGAATCCTCCTTCAGATTCTCTTCGTCCCTTTGCTGCCTCACATTATTATTACTTATAGTATCACTCGCAATAATCCTCGGAGCTGCCATCATCAAGAAGCTTGAGGAGTATAAAGAAGAAGAAGAACTAACAACAACAACGCCGGAACAAATTATCCCTCATTATACGCGATGATCACGAGCATTATCGGCGAGGACGACTCAACAGAGACCCCATTGAGATGAACCGAAAAAGAAGAAGGAGAAGGAAATAAATCCCTAATTTGGAGAAATTCTTTGGTGGCGTTAATGGAAGATGCATGAGAAGAAAGCGGTAAGATTGAGGAGGAAATTGGACGGATCAGTCAGTCAACCGTAGAATTGAAATTGAGAAACCCTAAATCGATTTTGAAATCCGTTCGTTCGGATCTGTGTGGTTAGGGTTTTGAACTTTGGGAAGTTGGGAGAAGAAATAAAACCCTAGAAATTGCAAGGCGATCCGGTTGAAAGTGATGCGCGGGGTGGGTGAGACAAGTCAGCAGCGTAGAGCATTCTTCACCTGCGTGTAGTCCCTGCAGAATGCAGAGACAGACGAAGAGAAAGGGGAGTGGATTTTGGGCCTCTCCGCGTAATTAGTGGGCTCGAGTCGGTCGAGCTTCTTTGGGCTGGGGCTGTCAAATTTTTTAGGAAAAAACATATATCTATTATTTTGTAATATTTCAATATTATATAGATATCCCAATTTAAAATCAAGTAAACCATTTAAAAATGACAGTTACTATTTCAAATAAAAAAATTACATAAAATCAGTAACAAAAATAGAAGGCAATCGAAAGATTAATATTTTACGTGCAGAGACGGTAATTAACAGTAGATTTACAGTAAAACAAAAACGACAGAGATGGTAAGTAGCATATCCACAGTGAAATGAATAGCAGAGAGGAACGACCAATGAACAGAACGTGTAGCACAGCAGTCGGTGAACGAATCAAAAATAGGGCATATCAAAAGCGAGCGGTAACGATGAGGAAGAATAGTGAGAAATGTACAACACTAACAACAAAGACGAACAAGCCCTCCCTTTTTGTGTTCATCAGAAAAAGAGAAAAAAGAGAAATTGAAGAATTATGAACAATATAAAAAATGATATTTCTTGTATATTTGATATGAAAAGTAAAAGAAGTTGTTGTTGGACACGACACAAAATGAAACATGAAATAACAATATGATGCTCGATCTCTAATAAAAATAGTTATATTTTCTCATTGTTTCTTTTTTTTTTTTTTGGAGGGGACCTTTTAGATATATTTCTTGAAAAGTGCAATACACTATGAATTGTTACTTACCATCTTCTATTTTCAATTCATGATGCCTTTGCACCTCATTGGGTAATATTGTAGTGTCAATTTTACCCAATACAAATAAATTTTGACAATATATTTTGTGTATATTTTATATATATTTCTTATATATTATCTATATATTGTACGTATATTTCGTGTATATAGTCATTTATTTTTTTAATCATTATTCAACATCTCTGCAAGAAAATTATATATATATATATATATATATATTGTATATTTTAATATATTTCTTATATATTATTTATATATTATACGTATATTTTATGTATATAATTGTCAATTTTTTCTTAATCATTATTCATTACCTCTGCAAAGTATTTTGTATATATTTTCTGTATATAATGATGAATTGCACAATATTCAGAAAAACAAACTATATACATAAAATATGTAAGAAATATACTAAAAATATACCGACTGTATACAACAAATATGCAGAAAATATACAAAACCAATTTCATATAGAGATGAGTTGATTACTAATTAAGAAAATAAACTATATGCACCAAATATACAGAAAATATACAAAATAATATGAAAAAAAAAATATAAGATATATACAAAAAATAGTTCTCCTTCACCAACGTGAATCATAATAAAAAGAAATAGATTGTATACACCAAATATACATAAAATATATAAAAAAAAATATAAAAGAAACATGCAAATAATATACACAAAACTATTTTACTGTGAAGATAAATTACAGAATGATTAGGAAATAGACTATATACATGAAATATACAATAAATATACATAAAATATAGAAAAATATATATATAAATATGCAAGATATATACAAAAAGTATAAAAAAACTAATTTCCTTTACAGATGGTGAATAATGATTAAGAAAACGATGTATATATACAATATATACAAGCAATAAATTGAAAATATATAAACTGTATACACCAAATATACAAAAATATATAAAAACCAATTTCTTGTAGAGCTGAGTTGATTATTAATTAAGAAAACAGACTGTATACACCAAATATACAATAAATATATAAGATGTATACAGAAACTAGATCCCCTTTATAGATGTTGAATAATGATAAAAAAAATAGATTGTATACACCAAATATATAAATAAATAAATAAATATATATATATATATATATATATATACACACACACACACAATATACAAAAAATATATATGGTTTGTTTTAGGTAAAACTATCATCATTAGATAAAAAACCACAGAACAACACAATTTTATATTTTAATATCTCTGCAAGAAAATATTTTGTATATATTTTTTGTATATTGGTCGTATAATTTATGTATATTTTTTTGTATATTATGTATATATTATACGTATATTTCGTATGTACAATTATTTGTCTTATTGATTATTATTTAATATCTTGCAAGAAAGTATTCGGTGAATATTTTCTTTATATTTTTAAAATTTTTTTATATTTTCTGTATATAATGATGACAGTTTTACAGAAAAAAAAAAAAACTGAAAAACAACAAAGCTTTATAAACTTACATGCTACTCAATACAGATGGAATACTTCAATTTCGAAAAAATAAAAAAATAAAAAATATACAATTAACATTAAAAAAAAGTAAAAATAGACTGTATATTATTAAAAATAGATTGTATATTATTCAATATGAATAATATATTATGTATATATAATTAATATTCATATATTGTCTACATATTATTTGTATATAATAGGCATATTACACGTATACAATATACTATCAATCCCTTGTTCTTGTATCTGCTTGCTTGTGCAATCTATAATGGCAAAAATATTTTAGTGCCCAAAAGTCCATTTTCCTACCAAAAAAAAGAGAAAAAATCGTTGAGTGGCAATCTATTTTGTAAATTATGCACTTTTCGTTCTCTCCCTCTCTTAACATTTCATCATTTTTATTTTTTAATGGTAACACGGCGCAAAACACCAAAAAAATGATAAAGAGAATAAAATAAAAATTAAGCTATTCGGCGATTGCGAACCAGTAACCAGCGAACTTTCGGCAAACAGATTGTAAACTAGCGAATAGAACAGATCACTACCAGCTATCCAGAACAAATGATCCAAAAAAAAGAATGATGAATAGAGATGGTAAGCAAAGACAAAATAGAGAACGTGAACAGTGACAATGAGTAAAGAAACAACGAGAAGATATTTATTACCAGTTACCAGAGACGGATGACAGCAAGTCTAAAGGGCATAAACGACAAAAATTTAGGGCATGATTGCTGACAAGTGCGATAAATGCAATTACTCGTTTTCAACTAAGGAAAGTGCTCCTCATTTAAAATTTGGTATTTTTGTAAATAAAACCATAATCTTGATACATGTGAAAACAATAAAACTTATAAAAATATTTTTGATAATATTTTTAAAATAATGTCATTTTTTGTAATTTCCTCAATTATTTAATTTAATAATATAAAGTAGAAATTATAAAAAAATGTCAAAAAAATTACGTTAATAACATTAATATGTATGTCTTTTTTACTTAATTATGCTTATGTTATATATTCTTAATTATTATCAAAAATACCGGGAGGTATATTCTTTCTGATTTCTTTCGTTTAGGTTTCCTTGTGTATCGCAGGGTTCGTTGCGGGCTTCCCCTTCCTGGACCATTTGCTTGGCCGTTTGCAGATCTGTCGCTCACTACTATTAAATCTTCATGGACCCTTCGCATGTTTGCCGCTGTTCACCGTGCTGCATTTTGTGTTGATCGCCACGCTATGGTCATTGCAAATCAACCAGTCATTATTGCTGGAAATCACCCACCATTGTTGCTGCTCACCGTGCTACGTTTCGTGCTGATCGCCTCGCCATTGCCGCTGTAAATCATCCTGTCGCTGCCATTGCAAATCACCACACCTATGCTATTGGATCTGGTCTCATCTCATCACAAGCTTCTGGTGCTCTGATCTGGTCTTTCCTCGCTCTGCCTTGCCATACATCTATTAAGACACCATGCTCCAGTATTGTCGTTGAAACTTTGGTGCCATCGCCCACGGTGCCCAAGCTTGTCACCATCACTGTTGTCGTTGGCCTACTTCTTCTCTTTCGTTGTTCACCCTTGCTGCAAATTGTTGCACCCCTACAACTGTTGTGTTTTGTGCTGATAACCAATAGAGAGCTACTGCTCCTTCTTCTTCTTCTTCTTCTTCTTCTTCTTCTTCTTCTTCTTCTTCTTCTTCTTCTTCTTCACCAGAACGATTAGAGTCTCAATCGTGGTTTTCTCAGTGCAAGCAGTAGTGGTGTCGTGATGGATCTTGAGTAGCAGCAAGATCTGTAATAGGTCATACTAAAATATAAATAAAAAATAAAACCAATGTAGATATACAAAATACTTGTTTTCATTGAAGGATTTTTTTTTGATATTAACTGTGTACTATATACCAATATTCTTTTAGTACTGTATACCAATTACATACCATATAATAATATTCTTTTTTCAGCATTGTATATCAGACATATACCATATACAAATGTTATACCAATGTATAACAATATTTTTCTAGCACTATTACCCACTATACATTAATATTATATTAATTATATACCAATCTTATACTATTCTTTATAAGCTAAATGTTATAACGATGTTATACTGATTGTATACCAACTTTTGGTATACTAATAGTTGTTAATCGATAATTATTATAACATAATATACTAATGTTATACCAATGTTATACTATTGCTTATAAACTAAATGTTATATTAATATTATACTAGTTGTATACTAATGTTATACTAATACTGATTAATTAATAGTTTCTGGTATTTTTGATATTAAGTTTCTGGTATATGTATAAAAATGAGAATAGTGGTATTTATGTAAATATTTCTATTTTTTTATATAGAAATGTGTTTTTTTCCTAATATAAATGTATGTGTCTTTTTGACCTTATTATAAGTATACCGTATATTGTTAAATAATATCAAAATTACCAATATATATATATATATATATATATATGTATGTATATATGTATAGTTCACATCTTGTTGTTTAGATCTAGTTCGCTAGAATCCATGGATTGTGGCATTGCTGCTGCTCAAATCTAGTTCGCTTCTGTTTGTAACACCCTGCTTCCCAAGTCTCATCTTCCACGTCATCTGACGGTTCAACTTTCTTTGATCAAAAATCTTGGGATGCCTGGGAGACGAGCCTGTGCTACATTTTCTTCTTCTTAGACCCCAAATGCAATAGGGTTCCCGCGTACCTTAATCTATGTACAAAATGACATCATGGTAAATAAAATTTTTCATTTATTCATTCGACAATTCCGAGTACAATAATCCATTACAACGAAAAATAAATTTAAAGCTGAAAATACATCATTTCATTTGGGCCGATGTGCCCTACATAAAAACTTTCAATAGAAAAATCTCCTCGCAAGCTGATTAATTTCCTGTTGTGGAAAATAGGGGGGTGAGCTAAAAAGCCCAGTGAATCATTTCATCTATTTAATCCATTATTCCAACCAGACAATGCAAGCAGATCAAACACTTTCAGAGATTAATTCGATTCAACCAATATATTAATTCAGTCGTAATTTAGACCGAACAGGAATACCCTCTATGCTCCAGATCTAGGGAGAGAGATCAATTCCGAAACTCAAACTCATTTTCAGTGGGATCATTCTTGAAACCCGTTCCATGCTGGTGTCAGTATTGACAGCCAGTTCCAATTCTACATGGAACACAGAAAGTCTCTCATACCGGTACGTGGTTAAAATCTCATTTAATCTGACTTTTGTGTGCAAGAGCATAGTAGATAAATATTTCAACAGAAATTGAACATACCACAGTATGACATGATAAATCAATAGAAGCACAGATTTTCGATTTCTGATGTAGAAGATCATACGAGACGCAACTACAGAGTATACTCTCTCAAACAAGAAAACAACTTTCGATTTCTGATGTAGAAGATCGTACAAGACACAACTACAGAGCATATTCTCTTGATCATGCAACATGATGATTGAAAAAAATAAATGCAAAGAACAAGAATAAAAACATAAAAGAATCAAGTTAGCTAAACAAACAAGCATCATCTAAGTCAAAATAATAAATTAAAAGAAAGGAAAGAAACTCACTTCGAGATCGCTTCCTAAATTATTTTTAGCACTTCGTGGCTACTACTTCGCGAACTATTTAAAATAGCTCAAGCAAAGAAGAACTAGAATTAAGGTTGCCAAGAAGGAGGCAAAGAGAGAAAGCAAGATGATTTTTCAACTCTTGTCTTTGAGATGAATGAAATAAGTGGAGATATTTCATTCATGAATGTGGGATTATTCCAAATAGTGTCTCTGTCTTTCTAATGTGGGATTATTCCTTCCTACACATGCCCACTTTAACATCTTAACAAGTGAGATATTTCATTCATGAATGTCTTTTCTTTATACATTACTTCTCTATGTATATTGCCATCATACTAAACGAAATATTATTTTCATGAGTGCATCTAATTAATACTTTATACACATAGTTTTTTATATTAATATCATACTAAAAATACTATTTTCTTATTCAAATAGAGAAGCTTATATTTTTCCAACAATTCTATATGTTTAATATTAATCAATGTATATTCATTTATACTTCTATACTAACTAATTAATTACATACCTATGACAAATATATATATATATATGTGTGTGTGTGTATGTGTGTTTATATTTAAATATATACGTATATGTGTTTTAAACTCAAATTTCGATTATTACATCACTAAAATTTTCGGTATTACAATTATTACATCACTAAAATTTCAGATATTACATTGTTGGTCAAGCGTGTACTCACATCTGTTTCACCTCTGTTCACATCTGATCTGTTGTTCATCGGCCGTTTGGGAGTGAGGAGCAGCAGAGACACCATTAAAACAACCAGAACAGATCTGTTCGTCTAGAAATAATCATCTGGCTTGGATTGAATGGCAAGGGCGAGAAATCCTCCAGTGTTCATTTTTTAGCAAAAAAGAGGAGCTATTCTGTCCTATACTGTTGCCAGAATCCATGGATTGTGCCATTGCTGCTGCTCACATCCGGTTCGCCTCTGCTAATCAAGCGTGTACTCACATTTGGTTCTCGTCTGCTGGCCAAGCATGTACTCACATCTGGTTCACCTTCGCTCACATCTGATTTGTTATTTGCAGGCCGTTTGGGAGTGAAGCACAACAAATACATCATTAGAGCAACCATAACAGATCTATTTGTCCAAAAACCATCGTCCGGCTTGGATTGAATGGCGAAGGCAAGACGTCCAACGTTCATTTTTGAGCGAAAAAGAGGAGCGATTTTGTGTTGGGTTTTGGGTTTAAAGATTTTATACCATTGTATCCCATTTTTTTCAAAGATTGTATATCACTGTATACTATTTTTAGAGATTGTATATTATTGTATTTCATTTTTATACCAACTTCATATCATTGTATCTCATTTGTATACATATGTTATACCAATGCTATTCGAAAATAATACCAATAGATCAATTTTTGAATAGATTTCACATTTTATACGCATGTTATACTGATATCATACCAATATAATACCAATAGACCAGTTTATGAACACATATAACTTTGTGTACACATGTTATACCGATGTTATTTGAGAATAATACCAACAAACCAATTTTTGAACACTGATACCACATTGTATACACACATTATTCCGATGTTATACAGATATAATATCAAAACTGTAGTTTTGAACACTATATCCTTTTGTATACACATATTATACTGATGTTATTCAAAAATAATACCAACACTGCAGTTTTTAAACACTGATATTACGTTGTATACACACATTATTCCCATGTTGTACCAATATAATACCAAAAATTGTAGTTTTGAACATTGATATCCTTTTGCATACACACATTACTCCTGTGTTATTCGAAAATAATACCAACACTGCAAGTTTTTAAACACTAATATTAAGTTGTATACACGCATTATTCCTATGTTATACTAATATGATACCAAAACTGTAGTTTTGAACACTATATCCTTTTGTATATATATGTTATACCGATGTTATTCGAAAAAAATACCAACACTATAGTTTTGGACTTTTTGATGATTGTTTCCTATTTTAATGAACGAGTTTATTTCCTTTTACAAACGATCGCGCCATTTTTTCGGGTTGGTGATTATTCTATCTTGATTGTTGATCGCATTATCTTTTCCAAAAAAATCGAGATTTCCATTTTCATGAAAACTCGATTTAAAAACTTTTTTTGGTATTTTTTTGCTATTAAGTTTCTCATTTTTGTATATAAATGAAAATTACGGTATTTTTGTTATTATTTCTAGTTTATGTATATATAGAAATGTGCATTTCCCCAACAATTATGGCTATAGCAAAGGTCTCCGATACCCAAATCTTATGGACAATCACATTTCTATCTACAAAAATGCAAAAATTAAGGAAACATTATATATATTTGTTTTATACATATAACAAAATTTTAATATTAAAACTATCATAATTATGATTTATATCTTTTTCAAAAGAGAATCACACCGATTTGGCCAAAAATTGCGTGATTAGATAAAAATAGAAACAATATTCAAATTGAAAAGTAAACACACATTACAAAATATATAAAAAAAAAATTTTAAGGAGATTAGTGACCTTTTTTTTTTTGGCAAAAACGTTTGATCAAGAAATTGTAAAGATCAAGAAAATAATTGTTAATCTAAATATTAAGTTTGAGATTTTAAGTTTTTTAGTTCGAATGAGAGATGTAGCTCCTAACTACAAGAACATTTAAATCTTGCAATGATCATATTCATAACATAGTGTGTAAGAAATTTGTTTGATGAAATGCCTCACACAGTTCTAATAGTACACAAAAATTGATGAATTCATTGTCTAATGTCAACCATATATGTATTACAGTATTTATTGTGTATAATTGTAGGTAATTACCATTGATTAGAATTTTATAGCATACTATGTATTATATATATTTGTTTGATAAAATGTCTGGTATGATTCAAAACAATTATGAATATTTGATAATGCATTGAGATATTTAAAATAGATAAATTTGGTTGATATATTGTGCATTAGATTTAGTAATTAAATGTATTACATATTTAGTATTGAAAATAAGTTTGAAGCTTAAGTACATATAAATTTGAAGAATACAACTAGAACTAAATTTTTTGATAAACAAAACAATAATAGAATATGCAGACAAGAAACAAAATGTAACTACACACGAACTCTAAATACCAAACATAATAGATGTATACATATGGTATATTAATTGTATACATGTGGTATATTAATCATATATAAATGGTATATTACTACTGTAATATCAAATACGTTGACAAGCCTTACGACTGAAACGTAGTTGATTCTTTTGTAGATATTAATGGACAATATACTAATTTTACCCAAGAATAGTAGGATATGGATAGATGAAATAAGATATAAAATTTTTTAAAAAGATGGCGAACATAATATAGAAGATGCATGAACATCATAATAATTATCATAAGTACATGATTGATACAATATAGATTGAAAAAGGTGTGGATGTTAGGCCACAATATTGAAAGGACATGTAAAAATGTTGTACAAAGAATATGATATCTGTTCCTTATTATTTTTTTAAAAAAATTTCTAATGATATTACATTTCAACATTAGAATTGTTGTTGTACTATTCTCAATGATTTTTTTTTTACCAAAGCGATTAAATAAATAATGCAATATTTTCAACAATCTATATTTAATGGATTTATAATGCAAGAAAATAATTTAACAAAATTGTATTTGTATATTAGTAGTATACAATTGTAGGGACCTCTTCCCTAGGGCGAAGCATGAACAGACTAGCATAGTACTTCAACAAACTTGCCTGCAAGCCGAGCTTGCAAAAATACTGTTAAGCCTCACTATTCAACACCACACTGCACACTATTAGAGTAATCATAGGAATGCAAAAGAAATTTAAACACGTAAACAGCAGTGAGATTTAAAATCTTATCAAAATAGGTCATCACAGTCATCACAAGTATGAGTAGCAGCGGGAATGCCTAAAGCCATTATGTACAAAACTTTTCTCACACCTATACGTCCTTCTAACCCTCAAAGTAATAAACGACATGAAGAAACCTACCAAAATGAATAAGAGGTTGTCGTTCTACGCGATAACCACCTTCTTGCCCCTATCCACAGTAGAAGGACCTAAAAAGTTAGAGTAGTTAGCCTAGTTGTCCACAGCGGCTTAGTGAGTAATGCAATCTAATTTATGACCTAATGCAAGAATGCCATAAAAACAATGTCATGAATGCATAAACAATAACATTAAGTGAGTGAATGCAGCAGTGAATATAGTTTAAATCCATAATGTAGTCATGCACCTTCATTTGAAAACAGTTAAATAGTGAAAACATTCGCCGAGGCTCTCACTAGCCTTCATTTGAAAACAATGGAATTATTGCAAACAGTTAGGCATATTGTGATGACCCAAATCAGGACTTATTGTCGTTGCCATCATCCGTGGGCTTACAAAACCCCCTCAAGGCACTCTGTGCTAGGTGGTCACTATCTAGGCCAAATGAGAGACCGGCACAACTCACACCCTAAGTACGACGGCTCCAGGTCTCGCATGCTCAACCAGATCTAGATTTAATACCCCAACCCCGTACCATTGACCCTCGAGATTCGATGCACTTTTTTCCTTTAAAACTCATTTAAAGGATGCAGATTTATCACAACATGCAACATCTTTTCATAATTGAACAAAATAACATGTTTTAAGAAATAAGTTAGAAAACACTACTCACTAGGATGCTCCGCTTCAGGCGCTCCTCTTGCGACTGGTCACTTCCTGCTAATGCTTGGTCCTGCAAAATCAATGTAACTTCTAAATATTGACATTAGACTTGGTTCAACTCTAACTCTATGTCTTTGGTCAATTAATGGGTTGACCCTGTCAAAGGCGGTCTATCTATATTAATTCGACCCACCTTAAGTCGCTAAGTCAACTTGGTCAACCTCGATCAACCTTGATCAACCCTACTCGAACCTATTACTTGCTGACCTAGCTGGTCAACAGAGTCAAAAATGGTCAACTTCGGTTAGCATTGGGTCAATTGGGTCAGAATTGGTTAAAATCCCCAATTTCTAACACTTAGACATATCCTTAACTTGCGGCCCTATCTGTGCAATAATTTTTTCGATTTTTCTACGGCCAATCCGTACATCAAATTTGCACCAAATTTTCTAGATCTGTTTTAGACTCCTTCAATCTTTCCTAGAATTTTAGATTATGATTTTAGGACTTCATTTGATAGTGTTTTTAACTGAGGTATCAGGGTTTGTATATTCTTGGATTTTATGTGACAGGCAGTGACTGTTTACATAAATCGACCTACTTATTCATATCAGAATGCTCTGAAATTTGGTATGCATATTCTAGACATATTTAGAAATTTCTCCACCAAATTTTAGTTCAAACCACTGAGGTTTGGTCATTTAATTTATTCTCAGAACTTTTAGCCAAATTACAGGAATTTATGGGTTCATATTTTCTATCATTTTTCATGTGTTTATTTATCTCATCAAACTTTCAATCTAAGGGTCATACTGCAATCCCTTATCAAGGGCTTTTCGAAATAGTAAGCATATAAGCCTAACATCATACCCAAACGTTTCATCAAGCACCTCAAGTGGATTCTAAAACTCAAAAATTTTTCTAAGTGTTAAACATCTAGCTAACATGGCATTTTGGCATCATATAAAACCACGAATACTAAGGCTTATGGCCTGAGATTTATACCTCTTTGTAGCCTCTACTATGAGGTTTAAAACGTCTCTGGTTTCAGTCTACACAGATGTCTTTAGGTGCCCCAAACATAGCCTCAAATTCTAGTCTCAACACCTGATTTTTGTTGACATTGTTGTAACAGTGAATCATACAGTCAATGTCAATGACTTATAAAACATGTTTAAAGTTCTAGTATCTGTTTTTCACCACTTGGACATTTAAACAAGCGTAACAAGGGATAAAATAAAGGGTTTTACCTCAAGGATGAACCTGGAATGGTTCAGGTGTGAGCCCCATAAAGTTGTTCCAACACAGTTTCTGTCACACTGTTGTAATAGTTAACATGCAATCAACTTTATCAGCTTAGAAAACATGTGTAAGGTTTTATTTTTCGTCTTCTATTAGTTGGAGGTTGAAGTACACATGAAAAGGAAGAAAATGAGTGGTCTTACCTCCAAAATTCGGATGGGTCTTGAACCAGTTGCTTGAAAATCATATCAACTCATGATTTAAATTTTTGGGCTTGAAACGTGGTGAACAACACCCCTTCTTGGTTGTTTTCGTCTCAGTTGGTTTTGTACTTTGACAAGGGGCTTGGAGGTTCTCTGAGAAGGTTACAAGAGCTTCAAAATGAGTCAAGTTTCAGAGAATTTGGTTAAAAATGAGGGAGATATGAGCTCATGAACATGGGCTACAACAACTGGAAAATCTGAATTTCTGCTCAAGAGTGGCTTTTTGTTGCATGAAGGGGGTGCTTGCATAGCAAAATAGGATGACACATCGCCCTCAAGTATCTATGCGAGATGCCCAGTTGGCACCACCCATTGGCCACATCAGGAGGTTGAGCTTGATGGCAAAACCATGGGTTTAAATACCATGAGTAGTAATACCATAAGTAGTTATAGTTTCTTGCTGAAAATGTCCAAAAATCGTTGAAATTCGTCAAAATTCGACACAAAACGACGAAAAAGAAAGGGCAGGGGGGGGCGCTTGGCTTTGCTGGGTGCGTGGGCTGGCCAACCTAATCGAGCCGGCCCCCGCGCCCGTGTCGTGCGTTCGGCCCAAACCCCACACAGGCTGGAAGCACAAAAGAATGCGCAAAGATAAAATGTAATACAAAACAACTAATAATTTTACATTAAACACATTGAACTCGATATAAACATAGATAGTATTTATAATTGGGATAAAGACTATATTTATTGAATATGATTGAAAAAATAATGCATAGTGAACCTTTGTAACTCACTCACTCATTACAACTCATCAAAAACATCAATAAAAATAATTAGAGTAAAACTTAATAGCTAAAAATGTAAATTATTTTTTAAAAAAATAAAAAAGCTTGATGAAGGCTGTAAAAATAAATAAAACATAGTTAATAATAAAATTAGCTTTTAATCATTTTAATATTGAAAATTTTATTTTTAAATAAAAATTAAGATAAAATTTTAAACAATAATTTCATAGAGAAACGGGTTTACAAATGAATATTCAAAGCTTTTTGATATCTTATGTGTCAAAAAGAACATTGTCCAAAAAAATTTTCAAAAGAAAGAAATTAAAAAGTGTGTGAAAGAGATAAGCAAGTAGGTGATGGATAATTGAGAGAAATAAGAATAGGGTTAGCAACCTTGCATATGATTCATGCCTGCTTAAATTTAGAAATTAAATATTCGAAATAGGAAAGATGTAAACTGATTTGATTTCACATCATAATTTGTGCTTGAAAAAGAGAGAAACCGGTAGTTTTGTAAATATTTTTTTTTTAAAAATTAATATTTTAAAAAAATTTAAAATAAATAAAAAATTATTAAAAATAATTTTAAAAATTTGATAATTTCTATAATTTCTTTAAAATCTTATGAGTTTAGTTATGTTTATACTTGAAAAACTCCTACAAAAATCCTATTGGAATCCTACTTTTCATTTTTGTTTTTACTTCTACTTCTATTTTAGCGTTAACATTTAATTGCATAAAAGGCTTAAGCTTTATTAAAATAAGTTTTTTTTTTCCTTATAAAGGTTATACAGATACTTCAATTAAATTTAAAAAAAATATTTAAAATTTTTTAAAAGTAACTTTTTATTATCCTTTAAGGTTCATAAAGTTTAGAAGTGAAATTACCAAACATTATTACCAGTTAAATTGGATTACTCTCTTAAAGCCCATGCCATTTTAATATTTATTTATTTTTTATTTTATTTTTGTTACTTTTTTTTAAAACTTTTTTAAAGTTTTAACTTTTATATTTTTAACTTTTTTTAGGCAAGCCTGCAGCATGGAGTACGAGAGCGTAGTCTGTGCAGAACATAGAAAGAGAAGGAGTGGGTAAGGATTTTGGGCCCTTTCCAATTATTAAGTGGGCTTGGGCTTTCACTTATATCACTATGATAGAGGTCTCCCGTACCCAAATCCTATGTTGTCAGATTAGGTTTATAGCCAGGATGATTAGGGTAGTTTAGCAAGTTAGGGTGTGTTTGATATACCTAGGATAGAATAAAATTATTCTTATATGATAAGCTACGATAGAATTGAATTGGACAAAGAGATGATAGGATAACATGAGATAAGATAATACTACAAGTTTAGTAGGTATCGCTTTATTTTACAACAATAGGATAAGTTGTGGACTCGAGATTGATTTTAATTTCATTCTGTTGTAGCCAAACATAAGATTAGACGAAAAAATAGTTAAACTCTATCCAATTCTATATGCCAAACAACCCCTTAATAGCACCATGGCACTGCATCGAAGTTTGACTCTGGGTTGATCACTTAAACCTAATAACGGAATACCACACTATATTGTTCACCACGCCAATTTGTGTCGTTCCTCTTTTTAAAATTTTTTGTTTCTTTTTTTCTTTTTAAATTTGTTAGAAGTTTTAAGTTTAATATATTGAATTAAAATTTTTATTATTTAATTTCTTTTGAATTCATTTAGTTATTGTTTTATATTATCTTTGTTTTCTATTTTTATTGCTTATTTTTGCTACTTTTTTGTACTTACTTTCATTTTTTAAATATGTATGTTTTAATATTTATTAATTTTTCTACTTAATTATTTTATTAATTAATAATTAAACATATTATTAAATAAACACATGAAATAAAATTTGTGTGAAAAAATATGTAATTTTAAGAGAATATTTATTTCATTGTTGGAAATAATGTAAATGAATTAAAAAAAATGTTACTATTCAACGTTGGTTTTACAGAAAAATTGGTATGAGGGTTTGAAATGCCCTAAAACTAATAATAATTTTTTTTTTTGTCCTAGAGGGAATTTACAATAATGTCATAAGGGTTCATTTAGTACACATGACATGATTAGGTTAGAAAATTAAATAAGATTCAATATGTTGGGCAGTGCTTTTGGATAGGGTATAATTATTTATATACAATAAAATGAGATAGAATGGATTGGTGCAAATGAAACAATTATAAATAAAAATAAAAATACTATATATATATAGCATAAAAAAAGTTTATTGATTGTTGCTATTGCCAAACTTGCGCCAATGATGTTGGTCTTTCTATATACATATATTTTTTAAGTTTTTAGTTCTGATTGAAATTAGTTTGTTGAAGATTACAATCAGTTCACCAGTGATTGAAATTAGCTTTTGATTGATATTTTCTTCTTCAAAAAAATTTTTAAAATAGTTGAGGAGGAAGATAAAAAAGACAACATGAGATAAAAAGAATGGGATACAAAAGTGAGCTCATTCTTATTTAATTTATTATTCTTTTTATAGTCAAATATAGAAATAAGATTTAAGTTGATATATCTTAGCCTATGATAAACAACATTAGAGGAAAGGAGTCCAAACTATCAGCACATATAGAACACCATTTAGATGAACCAGATCAAACCTCTAAATATGGATCTAGCAACTTGTAACACCCCGCCTTCCTTTCGTGGCCCGTTACCATCCGGTTTTCAATTCAAATGATGTAATTATCACACAACCCTCAAATCACTAGTAAGCAAGCACATTAGCATCACGTGCAAACATCGTTTATGGCCACCTGAGAGACAATTGCATCACTTTATTTCTTTCTCATTCATACTCATTTCCAACTTTGTGAAACATTCACTTATAAATATTTCATGAAAAATACTTAGAAATAATAAAATAATTCAATATCATTAATCAACTCGAATCTTCATAGGGTACAAATACCTTTGAATTTATTGAA
>JAJIYU010001241.1:0-38240 GCA_030144865.1 Tinospora cordifolia | reverse complement strand
ATAAACTGACTAAGTGTTTGAAACGCCCTAATGATTGAAACTGTTTGCATGTTTCGTATGCTTGTTTGTATAATGCTATTGATGTGTAGGGGAGATCCACTGGGCTTTCAATCTCACCCCATTTTTATTTTACAGGTACTCATGAACCCGACGCTCAATGAGGATGCAGACTGGTGACCTGAGGATGTATAGAGAGAGAGGGTGATATTTTTGTTTAACTATCTCTCCGTTTTTGTACAGTTTTCACGATGTATATTTTGAACTTGGGCCAGAGGGCCATGTATCATATTTTTGGTATATGTATATACAGGACGGTTTTTACCGTTGTGAACACTGTCTTATCTTGACTGATAACCTGATGATTTTTAGATATGGTATTGCTAAACAGTGTTCAATGATTTGGAAAGATTTGATCCAAAATGTGCTTCCGCTACTATTATCTTGATTTCCAGTATGAATATGATTTTGAACATCCGGTGAATTTGATTTAAAATCAACTACTTAGTAAAGCATGAAATAAATGACTCTTTGAAATTAAAGAAATGATTTATACCTCGTGTATAGAGGTAAAAAGATAGACTGACGACATCTATCGCACGCTCGGGGCCTCGGCGGACCACGAGTCGAGCTTGGAGCCGCGCGACGCCCGACGACGGGGCCACAGATTGACAGACACAACGTCCGGTCCGGGGGTTGGGGTGTGACACCGACGCCCAAGACTTTCAATTGGATTGAACCACAGGGCGGGCCGAGGTTCGGTTACAATTACAAGTACACAACTCGACTTCTTATTCTTTTTATCCCATGCCTCGTTGAGATTCAAGAGTACTTAACCCAAAATTTATACACAAAGTTTAATAAGGCAATTATACAAGAGATAAAAGAAAACTTTCCAAATCTTTATTGATTTAATAAAAGAGAGTACATAACTCAAATTGATAAAAGAAATTAAATTTAGCGAAAGTCTCACATTATAGATATTCAAAATTTAGGTTACATGCCCTTATATTCAAATATAGAAACTTTCTAAAATTCAAACCTATCTAATATCAAAGTCTTCACGTAATTCAAATCCATAAAAAATAAAAGAGGAATGGTGAGCACATAGCCCAGTGGATCTTTTTCAAATAACCAAATTACTTATTTAGACTAACAACACGTTCATATTCAAGCACTTGTAAAACATTAGGCATTTCAAACATTATTTTGTTTATAGTTGTAGATTAAACTGAAAGAGTTTCAAGGCCCTTGATGTTCTTATTAAAATACCTCCTTAGAGTGAAAAGACATTTCTTTTGCCACATTCATTGTACTTAGGATCTTACCCATATTCCAAGTATTTGGACTTGAACCATGTGAATTAATCACAAGTAAAGAACATCCTCAGTGACCCTCATGTTCACTGTGATAGTACGTGGTTCTTAATTTCAAAATCTTTTATATAATCTCATACTCATAAATCATAAATAATATAAATTCAACATGTTTAACACATAAACATTCAAAACATGAAAATAAGCACATAGCATGCATCATACTTTAAAATAAACCTAAACATGCATAATCTAAGCATGGCATGGTTTTAGGATCAACTAACATGACATATATGCAAATCTGAAATTTAAATCATGTTCTTCATACCTAAATGTGCATACTAAACTGAAATCAAGCATAAATGAAAATGGTATTAAACTAAACAAGTAAAATAGGGGTTTTAGAAATTACTTGCACCTTAGTTGCTGGTTTTGTTGAAATCCGGTAGAGCTTCCCCTTCTTTTTAATGTCTAGCACTCAAAGAATACTCAAAAACACTCAATCAAATACCAAAGTACTCAAGAATAGTTCAAGATTACTCAAGAACTAAGGGGGTTGCCAAGAAGAAGGCTAGAGAAAGTCAAGAGAGACTAGTATGCTCTTGCTTTGGGACAAGGATGAACGAGAGCATTAGGGGCCCTTTTATACAGTTTCATGGGCACCTAGGAGACGCTTTGGGTAATCTTGCACATGAGACATCTTGGGTAAGGGGCTTGATTTGTTTCCACTATTGTGTGAAACAAAATGCCAAGTGAATATTTAGGGTTTCCTTAGCTTAATGTGAGAACACATTTTTTGGCTTGTGTGTGACAGTTTGATTCCTTTTCTCGTTTCTGTCTTAGGTGTGAACTCAAATAGGTTTATGACCCTTTCCAAATTAGTTGAGGCGTCAATATTGGTGATCTTGTGAACATGGAACCTTTCCAATTCTTTCATGTATAGTTTGGGCCACCAACATAATTTTGACGCACGAGCTTGGGGCCACTTGCTAATATGGTTTTGTGCTCACAAAATCGGCTAGGAATGTTTCTAATGTTATGTGTTACATTCAGCTAGTGAATCTCTTTGGGACGCCAAGGTGTGAGCAAGGAAATGATCTCAATTCATTTATCTCTTGATCATCAAACAACTTCTAATTTGAGTGATGTGCATAAGGTAGGATTAATCTATTTTGTGCGTCAATCATAATATAGGATCTTTGTACAAATTAGAAATATTCTACTTATCCACTATAGTAGACGTCTTAGCAAGTTTTCATAGGGGAACTTCTATTCTTAGATTTGTGAGCAAGGTAACTTCTAGTCTTGGACTTTCCCTCTTTTTGGCGCCACAAATGGGTATGGAATCTTTCTCATTTCTATTTCATTTTCTTTTATTTTTTTACTTTGAGCATGGTGGCTGGTGTGTACATGATCTAAATTTGATGGACACATGATCATGGTCCCAAACTTCCAATCTAGGCTCTTGAATCAACATGAGATATTATTTCTAATTGAGCTCATAGAAAGTTTCTATTTTTGGATTCCCTCTTTGGTGCAGCCAAGGCTATATCTCATGGAGTCTTTATGGTTTGGCAAGTTTTAACGATGGAAACTTTCTATTCTACTAAGGTGAGCACAAGGGTGGTGGCGGGGTTAGTTTGCTTAAGGGAAACGTTCTAGTGTGCATGCACTTGGGGTGTACATGATCACCCACATGAGTACATTTCTAAAATGGCTAGGGTTTCTTGGTTGGGACAATTTTGGTGTATGCCAGGATTAAGGTGTATATGATCATGCAATGCTAGTGTCATCACCCATGTGATTTGCACATGCTTAAGGGTGTTCACCCATTTTTTTGGCCTACATGAATTTAATAAAAATTCATATATTTCATTTGGCTAAGATTTTAGGTCCTTAGGATATGTTTTTGGGTCTACATGAAATCAATAAAAATTTACAACTTCTATTTGGCTAAGGTTCTCTCCATTTTCTTTCCTAATTTAGATTCCACTGAAGCATATTAGCCAAATGAACCCTTAATTGGACAAATGAAATAAATTTCGGATGCCTAGTTGGGTGATTTGTTTCATTTCATTTCTCCTCATTCATTTCCATTTTTTCATTTTTCACTCCCCTGAGGGTTGTTTAACAATTAAAGCGGCTAATTGGTCCTTGAAATGAATTGGTTTAATTTATCCTTATAATTCAATCATTTCTTACCCATTTTTCATGGTATTATAATTATAGACCACCATAGATTATCACAGACTACTACAGACTACTACAGACCACCGTAGACTATATTATGTTTGTCTTTCTTTGGCTTTTGTATATAACCTTCTATAATGGTCTATGATGGTTTCTAGGTATCCATAAAGGTATATGAGGGTTTGTAGTCATTTTTTTATTATCTATAGTGGGTTTTGATGCCTGCGATTGTTTATGAACTTACTTAAACCAACGAGGGACTAATACATTATTGTCTATGATGGTCTATAGTGGTCTATCATAGTCTATGGTAGTCTTTAATGGTCTATGATTGCGCATTGATGTTTATAGTAAAAAATGAAGTTAGTTATAGTTTAAAAAGATACTATAGACGATCATAGATCTGCATAAACCACCATCAACTATCATAAACTACTACAGACCATTGTAGACCATAATATGTTAGTCTTTCTTCGGCTTATGTAAGTTGGTCTATGAACTTCTATAATGGTCCCTAGCTATTTATAATGGTCCATTAGCGTTTACAGTTATTTATAATTATCAAAAGTGGTTTTTGATGATTGTCATTGTCTATGAACTTACTTAAACCAAATAGAAACTAATACATTATGGTCAATGATGGTATGTTGTATTGTATAATAGTCTATGTTGGTCTATAATGGTCTATGATTGTCTATGATTGTGTACTGATGTTTGTAATAAAAAAATAAGCTTACATAGAGTTGGAAATGACTACAATAGATGATCATAGACCATTGTAGACCACCATAGACTATCATAGACTACTACAAACCATCGTATAGCATAATATGTTGGTCTTTTTTGGCTTAAGTAAGTTGGTCTATGACCTTCTATAATGGTTTATGATGGTCTCTAGTTGTCTATAATCTTATGAGGGTTTATAGTCCTTTATAATTATCTATAGTTGTTTTCTATGCTTGTAATTGTTTATGAACTTACTTACACCAAAGAGAGACTAATATGTTATGGTCTATGATGGTCTGTAGTGGCCTATGATATTCTATGGTGGTCTTTAATGGTTTATGAGGGTTTATGATTGTGTATTGACATTTATAGTCGAAAATGAATTTATTTATAGTTCAAAAAGACTATTACAGACAATCATAAACCATTATAGATCACCATAGATTATCATAGGCTACTATAGACTATTGTAGACGATAATATGTTAGTCTTTCATCGGCTTAAGCGTGTTGGTCAATGACCTTCTTCAATGTTTTATGATGGTCTCTAGCTATCTATAATGGTCTATTAGGGCTTATAGTCATTTATTATTATCTAAAGTGGTTTTTGATGTCTGGAATTGTTTATGAACTTAAACCAAAGAGAGACTAATACATTATGGTCTATGATGGTCTGTTGTGGTCGATAATAGTCTATGCTGGTCTATGATGATCTGTGATTGTGTATTGATGTTTGTAATAAAAAATAAGCTTACTTAGAGTTTAAAAAGACTACTATTAGTGAACATAGACCAATATTGTAATACTCTGAAAATTCTGTACTTGAAGAAATGAAATCCAATATTTATTCAGTGAAATTTTGGTACAAAATAAAATCGGGTTCATTTTAAGGTTAAATTTGGCAAGTTCCAAAACTCTCATTTAGTGACCCTTACGGAGCCAAAACAACTTGAAATGAAGTAAGGTAACATGAACCAACTAGTGGGACAACATATCCAACAATTATAACAATTGGTCAAGGTTAGAGTCTTCATTTGTCAAACACCCTTTAGGGGGTCCAAATTAGGAAAGAATCGGCATTTAGCGTACTTCAGGGGATCAAAATGACCCAAAACAAAACGGAATGATATGAACTAACAAAATGAATGACATATCTAAAAATTAGATCAATTGGCCAAAACTTGGATTTTTATTTGCCTAGTAATCACCTTGGGCCAAGCCATACCTTAAAATTTGTATTAAATTCATGTGATTCCAAAACTATGGGTTATAAATCATAATTCCTTGTAAATAAGGAGATATTAATTTTTATTTAATTTTGTAAACCCATGAAGTTGTTGCCACCCCTAACATGTGCAAAACACATGGTTGGAACACCATGATCATGTGCACCCTACCCTACCCAAAGCTCCATGGGATGTGTCTTTCATTTGAATGCATGAAAAGTGATACCATATGCCATAAAACTAATCATGTATGCCCACACCTACCCAAGGAATGAGACATCCCATAGGAATTGAAAAATCCAAGAAGAGTGATTCCATGTACACCATGCTTGATCATGAATACCATGCCCCATGTTGTGCTAACCGGCCATGTGTGTGTATGTGTGTGTGCACACATGTGAACTAACCAATTTAGAAGGATTTGAAATATGAAACATGCACCCGAAAATGCTAGTCGTCCCATGCACATAAGCCAAGAAAACCAAAATAGAAAATTCCTTTTCTCCCCTTTTGGTGCCAACTCAAGAGTGTACACTAAAGGGTGCACCACTTTTGGAGTATGACTTGAATTAGGAAGTTTCCTTGAGATTTGATTTGAATATCTGACCATGATATAGTGTCCCTTCAAGGATGATAGCATACTCCTCATACTTGATGTCCAAGAATGAAGAAATAGAAAGCATTCCATATGTATCTTGTGTGATGAGCAAGCCAGAGACTAAATAAGAAAGTTTCGTGAGCATGAGCTGATCTAAAAGAGGACGTCCCAATTGAGATTAGTATGTTTTTGAATCTGAAAATGTTCTCTAATATTAATTAAGAAATAGACTAGAGAATCAAATCATGGCTCATAGGGATTTAGCAAGCCTTAATGGTCCATGAGCCCACATGCCTTTTTCAATCCAAATCGTAGTATGAGTGTTTGGAAAGTTGCCCAACCTTGCGAGCTGCCCAAGCTTCCCTAGACGTCCCCTAAGTGCTCTTGAAAAACTATATAAACCCCCCTCTTGCTCACAGTCATCTCATCCCAAAGCAAAGAGTTGACACTTTTCTCTTTGTTTGTTCTTGCCTCTTCTTGGCACGTCTTCTCATTTTCTTTTCTCTCTTTTGTGAGAAGTTTTTAAATATTTTAGAGAGTTGTTGAAGTAGTTTTGTTAGTGGTTAAAAGTTCTTGATGTTCTAAAAGCGGTAGATAAGGGGAACCTCTGCCGGATTCTACAAAGAAACTCGAATTAAGGTGGAGTGGATTTCTTGAACTTCTACTTTGCTCTTTCAAATTTCTAGCATATTCATGCTTGTTTAAATTCTAATTTTCAGCATGATTTATTTTAGTTTTAGCAGGTTTAATCATATTTTAATTTCGGTTTGTCAAATTTTTATGTTTTAATCACTCATGAGAGCATGTCATGCTTAAAATTTATGTTTAGGATTTATTTCAATATTTCAAGCATGCTATATGATGTTTTCATGCTTTCTTGGTTGTTTAAAATTTTGAAATTTAGAATCTGAATTTCTTTAATGAAATGTGGTCTTAAACATAAGAAAGTGAAGATAAGAACCACGTACTGCCATAGTGACCCATATGGGTGCTATGGGTGTTCTTAGCATATGCTTGGAGCGTGTGGTTGTGGGGCACAACGAAGGGATACTTAGTATATGGCATCTAATAGAAAGTGACAAAGAAATGTCTTTCCACCCTAAAGAGGGGTATCTAAATTAAGAACATCAAGGGAATAGAACCCCTTTCAATCATAGCGTCAACTTGAAAATTGATGCATGAATCACTTAATGTTTGAAAGTGTGTGAAATTGGATGTGTTATTGATTTGAAATAGTAACTTAGTTGTTTAATGAATGATCCACTAGGCTATGTCCTCACCCCATTCCTTTTACATTTCAAGAAATTGAATGAATAATGAAGATTATGGATAATAGATTCTTTTTAAGTATTTGAAATTCCATTGTAAGGGCATGTTGCCACATTTTTATTTTTACACTTCCACTGAATTTTTATCTTTAATTAAAGAGTTATGTACTCAAGAAGATGAATTAAATTATGATTCTAAGTTTCTTTATTTTATTTGAATAAATAAAGAGTTTTGAAGTATTCCTTTTTCTACTTGTATTACACTTGTTGAATTGAATATTGAGTAGAATGAAAAGTATATTCATAAGGGATTTCAATAAGTGTTAGAACAAAGGAATTGAGATGCAAGTCATGTACTTGTAAATGTAACATAGGACTTGACCTGCCTTGTGGTTGAGCTTAAACCTAATTTTAGGGGGTTGGGTGTTACAAATATAGATTGCCATAGACTATCATAGCTTTCTATGGACTACCACAAACCATAATATGTTAGTCTTTTTGTTGCTTAAGTAAGTTAGGCTATGACCTTCTATATTAGTCTATGATGGTTTTTAGTTGTGAATAATGGTCTATGAGGGTTTATAGCCCTTTATAATTGTCTACAATTAATTTTTGAGGCTTGTAATTGTCTATGAACTTACTTAAATACATTATGGTCTATGAAGGTCTGTAGTGGTCTATAACCGTCTATGGTGGTCTATAATGGTCTATAATGGTTTATCATTGTGTATTGATGTTTGTAGCCAAAAATGAACTTACTTAGAGCTTAAAAAGACTACTATAGACGGTCAGAAACCCTTATAGATCACCATAAACTATTATAGACTACTACAGACCATCATAGACTGTACTATGTTAGTCTTTATTTGGCTTAAGTAAGTTGGTCTTTGATCTTCTATAATGGTTTATGATGGTACCTAGTCATTAACAATTATCTATGGTGGTTTTTGATGGTTGTAGTTGTTTATGAACTTACTTAAACCAAAGAGAGACTAATATGGATTATGATGGTATGATGTGGTCTATGATAGTCTATGGTGGTCTATAATGGTCCAAGATGGATTATTGTGAATTGATGTTTGCAGTTGAAAATGAACCAACTTAAAGTGTAAAAAGACTACTATTGACGATCACAAACCATTATGGACCACCAATGACTATCATAAACTACTACAGACCATCGTAGACCATAATATGTTAGCCTTTTTTTCGTCTAGACAAGTTGGTTTTTGACCATCTATAATGACCTATGATGGTTTCTGGTTGCCTATAATGGTCTATGAGGGTTTATAGTAATTTATAATTATTTATAGTAGTTTATAATAATTTATAATTATCTGTAGTGGTCTATGATAGTCTATGGTCGTCTATAATGGTTTATGATGGTCTATGATTGTGTATTGATGTTTGTAGTAAAAAAAAAACTTACTTAGAGTTTAAAAGACAACTATAGACATTTAAAGACCATTATAGACCACGATTGACTGTCATAGACTACTACAAGCCATTGCAGACCATAATATGTTAGTCTTTCTTTAGTTTAAGTAAGTTGTTTTAAGACCTTCTATAATGGTTTGAGATTGTCTCTAGTTGTCTATAATGGTCTATGAGTTTTTATGGTTATTTAAAATTATCTATAGTGGTTTTTAATGCCTACAATTGTCTATGAACTTACTTGAACCAAAGAAACACTAATGCATTATGTTATATGATGGACTGTAGTGCGCTATGATAGTCTATGGTGGTCTAAATGGTCTATGATGGTCTATGATTGTGTATTGATGTTTGTCGCCGATAACGAACTTACCTAGAGTTGAAAACGACTATTATAAACGATCATAGACAATTATAAACCACCATAGACTATCATAGACTACATAGATCTTCGTAGACCATTATATTATAGTTTTTCTTTGGTTGAAGTAAGTTGGTCTATGACCTTCTACAATGGTCTATAAGCGTTTATAGTCATCTATAATTATCCACAATAGTTTTTCATGCTTGTAATTGTCTATGAACTTACTTAAACCAAATAGAGATATGATGGTCTGTAATGGTCTATAGTACTCTATGGTGGTTTGTAATAGTCTATGATGGTCTATGATTGTGTATTGATGTTTGTAATCGAAAATCAATTTACTTATAGTTTAAAAAGACTACTATAGACAATCATACACCATTATACACCACCATAGACTATCAAAGGCTACTACAGAGCATCGTAGACCATAATATGTTAGTCTTCTTCTGGTTTAAGTAAGTTGGTCTATGACCTTCTATAATGGCCTATGATGGTTTCTAGTTATCTATAAAGGTCTATGAGGGTTTATAGTCATTTATAATTATCTATAGTAGTTTTTGATGTTTAAAAAGACTACTATAGACAATCATACACCATTATACACCACCATAGACTATCAAAGGCTACTACAGAACATCGTAGACCATAATATGTTAGTCTTCTTCTGGTTTAAGTAAGTTGGTCTATGACCTTCTATAATGGCCTATAATGGTCTCTAGTTATCTATAAAGGTTTATGAGGGTTTATAGTCATTTATAATTATCTATAGTAGTTTTTGATGCTTGTAATTGTCTATGTACTTACTTAAGCCAAAGAGAGACTAATACATTATGGTCTATAATGGTTTGTATTGGTTTAGGATACTATTTGGTAGTCTTTAATGGTCTATGTTGTTCCATGATTGGGTGTTGATGTTTGTTGCTGAAAATGAACTTATTTATATTTTGAAAAGACTACTATTGAGGATCATAGATCATTTTAGACCACCATAGACTATTCTAGACTACTGCAAATGATCATAAACCATAATATGTTAGTTTTTCTTTGGATTAAGTAAGTTGGTCTATGACCTTCTATAATGGTCTATGATGGTCTCTAGCTTTTTGTAATAGTCTATGAGGGTTTATAGTAATTTATAATTATCTGAAGTGGTTTTTAATGCCTATAATTGTTTATTAACTAACTTAAACGAAAGAGAGACTAATACATTATGGTCTATGATGGTTTATAGTGGTCTATGATAGTCTATGGTGGTCTTTAATGGTCTATGATTGTCCATGATTGTGCATTGATGTTTATAGTAGAAAATGAAGTTACTTATAGTTCAAAAAGACTACTATAGATGATCATTGATCATTATAGACCACCATAGACTATCATAGGCTAATACAGACCATTGTAGAACATAATATGTTAGCCTTACTTTGGTTTATATAAGTCTGTTTATGTCGTTCTATAATGCTCTATAATGGTCCCTAGCTGTCTCTAATGGTCTATAAGGGTTTATTGTAATTTATAATTATCTAAGGTGGTTTTTGATCCCTGTATAATGTCTATGAACTTACTTAAGCCAAAGGGAGACTAATAAATTATGCTCTATGATGGTATGTTGTGTTCTATAACAGTCTAAGTTGGTTTATAATGGTCTATGACAGTCCATGATTGTGTACTGATTTTTGCAATTGAAAATATTCTTACTTAGAGTTAGAAATGGCTACGATAGACGATCCTAGACCATCATAAACCATGGTAGACTATCATAGACTACTACAGACTATTTTCGACCATAATATGTTAGTCTTTCTTTGGCTTAAGTAAGTTGGTCTATAAACTTCTATAATGGTCTATGATGGTCTCTGGTCCTCTATAATATCTATAAGGGTTTATAGTCATTTGTAATTATATATAGTTCTTTTTGATGTATGTAATTGTCTATAAACTTACTTAAACGAAAGAGGGACTAAAACATTATGGTCTATGATGGTCTATAGTGGTTTATGATATTCTATGGTGGCCTTTAATGGTCTATGATGGTTTATGATATTCTATGGTGGTCTTTAATGGTCTATGATGGTTTATGATTTTGTATTAATGTTTATAATCGAAAATGAACTTACTTATAGTTCAAAAACACTGTTATAGACGATCATAAACCATTATAGACCACCATAGACTATCATAGACTACTACAGACCGTTGTAGACAATAACATGTTAGTCTTTTGTTGGCATATGCGAGTTGGCCTATGAGGTTCTTTAATTATCTATGATGGTCTCTAGCTATCTATAATGGTCTATGAGGGTTTATAGTAATTTATAATTATCTGAAGTGGTTTTTGATATTTGTAATTGTCTATGAACTTACCTTATACGAAAGAAAGACTAATACATTATGGTCTATGATGGTCTGTTGTGGTCTAAAGTAGTCTATGTTGGTCAATAATGGTCCATGATAGTCTATGATTGTGTATTGATGTTTATAATAAAAAATTAGCTTACTTAGAGTTTAAGAAGACTATTATAGGCGAGCATAAACCAATATAGATTGTCATAGACTATTATAGATTACTACAGACCATCATAGACCCTAATATCTTAGTCTTTCTTTTGCTTAAGTAAGTTGGTCTATGACCTTCTATATTAGTCTATGATGGTCACTAGTTGTGTATAATGGTCTATGAGGGTTTATAGTCATTTATAATTATCTATAGTTGTCTTTTGATAGTTGTAATCATCTATGGACTTACTTAAAACAAAGAGATACTTATACATTATGGTCTATGAAGGTCTAAAGTGGTTTATAACAGTCTATGGCGGTCTATAATGGTCTATAATGATCTATGATTGTGTACTGATGATTGTAGCTGAAAATGAACTTACATAGAGTTTAAAAAGACCATTATAGATGATCAGAGACCCTTATAGATCACCACAAACTATCATAGACTACTACAAACCGTCATGCACCATAATATGTTAGTCTTTCTTTGGCTTAAGTAAGTTGGTCTTTGATCTTTTATAATGGTTTATGATGCTATATAGTTATTTATAATTATCTGTAGTGGTTTTTGATGGATGTAGTTGTTTATGAACTTACTTAAACCAAAAAGAGACTAATACATTATGGATTGTGATGGTATGATGTGGTTTATGATAGTCTATGGTGGTTTATAATGGTCTAAGACGAACTATTGTGTATTGATGTTCGCAGTCCAAAATAAACTGACTTAGAATTGAAAAAAACTACTATAGATGATCATAGACAATTATAAACCACAAATGACTATCATAGACTACTATAGACAATTGTAGACTATAATACGTTAGTCTTTCTTTAGCTTCTGTAAGTTGGTCGATGACATTCTATAATGGTCTGTTATGGTCTTTAGTTGTCCATAAATGTCTATGAGGGTTTATAGTAATTTATAATTATTTATAGTGGTTTTTTATGCTTGTAATTGCCTATGAACTTACCTAAACCAAAGAGAGATTGATACATTACATTTATAATGGTCTGTAGTGGTCTATGATAGTCCATGGTCATCTATAATGGTCTATGATTCTGTCTTGGTTGTTATAGTAAAAAATGAACTTACTTAGATTTGATAAAGACAACTATAGACATTTATAGGCCATTACGGACCATGACAGACTATCATAGACAACTGCAGGCCATCATAGACCATAATATGTTAATCTTTATTTTGTTTAAGTAAGTTGGTTTATGACCTTCTATAATGGTCTAAGATGGTCTCTAGTTGTCTATAATGGTCTATTAGTGTTTATAGTCATTTAAAATGATCTATAGTAGTTTTCGATGCTTACAATTGTCTATGAACTTACTTGAACCAAAGAGATACTAATGCATTATGTTCTATGATAGTTTATAGTGCTCTATGAAAGACTATGGTGGTTTATAATGGTTTATGATAGTCTATTATTATGTATTGATGTTTGTAGTCGAAAACGAACTTACCTACAGTCGAAAAAGACTATTATAGATGATCAGAGACAATTATAAACCACTATAGACTATCGTAGACTACTATAGATCTTCGTATACAATAATATTATAGTCTTTCTTTAGTTAAAGTAAGTTGCTCTATGACCTTCTACAATATTCTATGATGGTCTCTAGTTGTATACAATGGCCTATGAGCGTTTATAGTCATCTATAATTATCTATAGTTGTTTTTTATGCCTGTAATTGCCCATGAACTTACTTAAACCAAAGAGAAACTAACACATTATGGTCTATGATGGGCTTTGATAGTCTACGATAGGCTATGGTTGTCTATAATGGTCTATGATGGTATATGATTATATATTGATGTTTGTAGTAAAACAATTAACTTACTTAGAGTTCGAAAAGATTGCCATAGACTATCTTAGGCTATTACAGAGCATCATAGACCATAATATGTTAGTCTTTTTTTGGTTTAAGTAAGTTGATCTATGACTTTCTATAATGGCCTATGATGGTCTCTAGTTGTCTATAATGGTCTATGAGGATTTATAGTTATTTTTAATTGTTTATAGTGTTTTTTATGCCTATAATTGTCTAGGAACTTACTTAAATCAAAGAGGGACTAATACATTATGGTCTATGATGGTTTTTATTAGTCTAGGATACTCTTTGGTAGTCTTTAATGGTCCACGATGGTCCGTGATTGTGTGTTGTTGAAAATGAACTTATTTATATTTTGAAAAGACTACTATTGACGATCATAGGTCATTTTAGACCACATAGACTATTATAGACTACTACAAACAATTATAGATCAAAATATGTTAGTATTTCTTTGGATTAAGTAAGTTAGTCTACAACCTTCTATAATGGTCTATGATGGTCTCTAGCTTTGTATAATGGTATATGAGGGCTTATAGTAATTTATAATTATCTGAAGTGGTTTTTCATGTTTATAATTGTTTATTCACTGCCTTAAACGAAAGAGAGACTAATACATTATGTTCTATGATGGTTTGTATTGTTCTATGATAGTCTATGGTGGTCTTTAATGGTCTATGATGATCTATGATTGTGTATTGATGTTTGTAGTCGAAAACAAACTTACCTAGAGTTGAAAAAGATTATTATAGACTATCATAGCCTACTATAGACCTTCGTAGACCATAATATTTTGGTTTTTTTTTTATTGAAGTAAGTTGGTCTATGACCTTCTACAGTGGTTTATAATGATCTCTAGTTGTCTACAATGATCTATGAGTGTTTATAGTCATCTATAATTATCTATAATGGTTTTTTAAGCATGTAATTGCCTATGAACTTACTTAAACTAAAGAGAGACTAATACATTATGGTCTATGATGGTCTGTAGTTGTCTATGATAGTCTGTAGTGGTTTATGATGGTCTTTGAAATTTGTAGTTAAAAATTAACTTACGAAGAGTTGAAAAAAGACTACCTTAAACGATCACATACCAGTATAGACCACCATAGACTATCATAGACTATTGCACTACATCGTAGACCATAATATGTTAGCCTTTTTTGGTCTAGATAAGTTGGTTTTGACCATCTATAATGACCTATGATGGTTTCTAGTTGCCTATAATGGTGAGGGTTTATAGTCATTTATAATTATCTATAGTGGTTTTTGATACCTATAATTGTCTATAAACTTACTAAAACTAAAAAGATACTAATACATTATGGTGTATGAAGGTTTGTAGTGGTCTATGACAATCTATAGGGGTCAATAATGGTCTATGATAGTCCATGATTGTGTGTTGATGTTTGTTGTAGAAAATGAACGTACTTATAGTTTAAAAAGACTACTATAGACGATCATAAATCAGGATAGACCACCAAACAGACCATCATAGACCATAATATGTTTGTCTTTTTTTGGCTTAAGAAAGTTTGTCTAGGACCTTCTATAACTGTCTATGTTGGCTTTTAGTTGTTTATAATGGTCTATGAGGGTTTGTTGTCAATTTTTATTATCTATAGTGGTTTTTTATGCCTGTAATTATCTATGAACTTACTTAAACCAAAGAGAGACTAATACATTATGGTCAATAATGGTCTATAGTAGTCTGTGATTGTTAATGGTAGTCTTTGAAGGTCTATGATTGTCTATGATTGTGTATTGACGCTTATTCTCAAAAATGAACTTACTTATAGTTCAAAAATAGTATTATAGACGATCATAGACCATTATAAACCACAATAGGCTATAATACACTACTACAAACCATCGTAACCAATAATATGTTAGTCTTTCTTTGGTTTAAGTAAGTTTGTTTATGACCTTCTATAATGGTTTATGATGGTCTGTAGTTTTCTATAATAATCTATGTGGGTTTATAGTCATTTATAATTATCTATAGCGGTTTCTGATGCCTGTAATTGTCTATGAAATTAGTTAAATTGAAGAGAAACGAATACATTATGGTCTATGACTATCTATAGTGGTCTATATTAGTTTACGTTAGCGTACAATGGTCTATGAAGGTCTATGATTGTATATTGATGTTTGACAACGAAAATGAACTTACTCAGAGTTGAAAAAGACTACTATAGAGAGTCATATACTATTGTAGACCACCATAGACTATCATAGACTACTACAGACCATCGTAGACTATAATATGTTTGTCTTTCTTTAGCTTAAGTAAGTTGGTCGATGGCCTAATACAATAGTCTATGATTGTCTCTAGTGGTCTATAATGGTCTATAGGGGTTTATAGTAATTTATAATTATCAATAGTGGTTTTTAATGCTTGTAACTATCTACGAACTTATCTAAACCAAAGAGAGAGTAATACGTTGTGGTGTATGGTTGTCTGTGGTGGTCTACGATAGTCTGTGGTGGTCTACGATAGTCTATGGTGGTCTACAATGGTTTATGATGGTCTATGATTGGGTAATGATGTTTGTAGTTGATAATAAACTTACCTAGAGTTGAAAAACACTACTATAGAATATTATAGACCACCATAGACTGTCATGACTACTGTAGACTATCATAGACTACTGTAGACTATCCAACACTACTACTACTGTAGACTATCCAACATAATATGTTAGTCCTTCCTTGGCTTAAGTAAGTTGGTCTTTGACATTCTATAATGGTCTATGAAGGTCTATGATGGTCTCTTGTTGTTTACAATGGTCTATGAGGGTTTATAGTTATTTACAATTATCTATAGTGGCTTCTGATACATGTAATTGTTTATAAAATAACTTAAACTAAGGAAAAACTATTACATTATAGTCTATGATGGTCTGTAGTAGTGTATAATAGTCTATGTTGGTTTATAACAATCTATGATGGTTTATGATGATTGTGTATTGATGTTTGTAGGAGAAAATGAATTTACTTGGAAGTGAAAAAGACTACCACAAACCATCATGGACCAAAATATGTTAGTCTTTCTTAGGCTTAACTAACTTGGACTATGACGTTCTATAATGGTATATGATGGTCTCTAGTTGTGTACAATGGTCTATAGGAGTTTATAGTTATTTATAATTATCTATATTGGTTTTTGGTACCTATAATTGTCTAGGAACTTACTTAAACTAAAGAGAGGCGAATACATTGTGGTCTATGATCGTCTATAGTGGTCAATGATATGATAGTCTTTGGTGGTCTACAATGGTCTGTGACAATCTATGATTGTGTATTGATGTTTGTAGCTGAAGATGCACTTACTTAGATTTTAAAAAGACTACTATAGACGATCATAAACCATTGTAGACCACAATAAACTATCTTAGAGTAACACAGACCATCATAGACCATAATATGTTAGTCTTTCTTTTGCTTAAGTAAGTTAGCCTTTGATCTTCTATAATGATCTATGATGGTCTCCAGGTTTCTATATTGGTGTATGAGGGCTTATAGTCATTTATAATTATCTATAGTTGTGTTTGATGCTTGTAATTGTCTATGAATGTACTTAAACCAAAGAGATACTAATACATTATGGTCCATAATAGTTTGCATTGGTCTATAATACTCTATGGTGGTCTATAATGGTCTATGATGGTATATGATTTTGTATTAATGTTTGTAGTTGAAATGAACTTACTTAGATTTGGAAAAGACTACTAAGGACAATTATAGACCATTATAGACCATCATAGACTATCAAATACCACTACTAACCGTCATAGACCATAATATGTCAGTCTTTCTTTGGCTTAAGTAAGTTGGTCTTTGACCTTCTATAATTGTCTATGATGGTTTCTTGTTATATATACAATGGTCATGAGGGTTTACAATAATTTACAATTATCTATAGTGGTTTCTAATGCTTGTAATTGTCTATGAAATTAGTTAAACTAAAAAAAAACTAATACATTATAGTTTATGATTGTCTGTAGTCATCTATAATAGTGTACGTTGGTCTATAATGATCTATGATGGTCTATGATTGTATATTAATGTTTATTATTGAGAATGAGGTTACTTCTAGTTCAAAAATAGTATTATAGATGAACATAGGCCATTATACAACCCAACAGACTATGATAGACTACAAACCATTGTAGACCATAATATATTAGTCTTTCTTTGGTTTAAGTAAGTTGGCTTATGACCCTCTATAATGGCCTATGCTATTCTATAGTTGTCTATATTGGTCTATGAAGGTTTATAGTCATTTATAATTATCTATAGTGGTTCTTGATGCCTGTAATTGTCTATGAACTTACTTAGACCAAAAAGAGACTAATACGCTATGGTCGATGGTGGTCTGTTGTAATACCCTATAATTTGGTATAGAATAAAATGAAACAATTCAATTTCATTTCATTGAATTTGGGTGAGAAATGAAAATGAGATAAATTTATTAGGTCCAAAACTCCATTTTAGTGAATCTTAAGACCTAAGAACGACCTGAAATGACATGAGATGACATGAACTGATCAACTAGACAACATATCCAAAAATCAACTCAATTGGCCAAAATTAAGGTATCATTTGCCTAATACCCTTTAGTGGAGTCTAAATTAGGAAAGTAAATAAAATGAGGATCACCCTAGCCAAACGATAGTTTGGAAATGTGCATTATTTTAATATGAACAGAGGAATATATATTAAAGTCCTTACTTCTTAGTAAATAATAAGATATGAATTTTTATTAAATTCATGTGGACCCATAAATTCATGGCCACCCCTAAACATGTGCAAACCACGTGGGTGGAACACCTTAATCATGTACACCCTCACCCTACCCAACCTTAATGGGATGTTTCCTTTATTTGAAATCATGTAGAATGATCCCATATGCCATGCAAATGATCAAGTATACTACACCTATGAGACATTTCACCTTATTTAGAAACCATTAAAAATAATCTCATGTACATACAAGCATTTATCATGTGCACCATGGCCCAATTATGCAAAAAATCGGTCCATGTGTGTGTGTGTGTGTGTGCACATGTGAGAAACCCTAATTTAGAAGTGTCTAAATGATGAACCATGAAACCCTAGCCGTTACACACACAAATGAGAAACCAAAAATCACAAACAAGAAAGTTTCCTAAACCTAAATGTACACTATCTTGGTGCCAACTATGGAGATTACCATCATATCCTTAACAAAAACCCTAGCTGTCCTCTATGTGTGTTATGTGCAAAAAACCTAGTAGTAACATGCGAGGAAACCCTAATCAAAGATGTAACACCCCAACCCCCGCATCTTTAAGCATTGGATATGACCACCATTCTCTTGATAGCGGACTAAATCAAACGGTGGGTTGGGCCGGTATTACATTTACAAGGACACAACTTGCATCACTTTCTATTTCAATTATTTCATGCCTTGATTGTGTTTAACAATACATAACTTAAATTCAAAGATTTAATAAGGCAATAATACAAGAAATAACTGAAATTCATAAACTCAATTAATTAAATAATATTGAGTACATAATTTGAACTTGAAGAAAATTATTACAGCGGAAGATTCAAAACTTGGGCAATATGCCCTTACATAGAAATTAAAAACTTTTTAAATAAAAAGAACATAACTAATATGCAGGGTCTTTATGTAAATAAGTTACTTGAAAAATAGAAGGAAGGGTGAGTACATAGCCTAGTGGATCTTTCTAAACATTTAAATCATTATTTTAATTCAAACAAACCAACCATGTCAAAAACTTTTGTATATTAGGTGATTCAAACAAATTTCTTGTTTGTGGTTGACATTCGGACCAAAAGAGTTTAATCTCTGCGTTCCACATCGTTGGGAGAGAGAATCACTCTTGGAAACTCAAACCCAATATCTATGAAGTGGGACCACTCTTGGAAACCCACTTCAAAATCTTCAATGGTAAACCGGCAAGCCGGGTCGGGGGTGGAACACACACGATGACACTATGCAGTCCATCATCACGTCGGTACGTGGATTGAATCATTATTTAATCTCTTCTTAGTGATAAAACACACAATATTGGATTAAACCATCGATGCAACATGTACATAACATGAACCATCAAATATTTACTCATGTCACAGTTCAAGCATATCATGCATCATTATTCTTGATTTCTAAACATGCATAAAATGTATATTCATGGCACATCAAATAAATAGAACATGTATATTTAAACATATATTCAATCATTCAACTTCAAAACATCATCACTCATGCAAGATTTATTCAAATTAAATAAAGAAGTAAAAGTTAGAAATCACTTCCACCTTAAATATGTCTCTTATGTACGTCTCTGAAATCCAGCAGAGTTCTGTTACTTCAAAGCTTACAAACACTCAAGAACTCTCAAGAACACTCAAACAGTTCAAGATCACTCAAGAACTGAGGGGATTGCCAAGAAGAAGGCCAGAGAGAGTCAAGAGGGACTAGTATGTTCTTGATTTGGGATGAACACAATGAGAGCATTAGGGGTCCTTTATATAAAGTTTAGAATGGTATAAAATGACAAGTTTTTGGTGTTCTTCTTGTAGGAAGCTTGCTAGTTATTCAAATTTTCATGCCCCCCAAGTATAGGAAAATAGTAAGTGTGTTTGGAAAATTTAGAAACACAATTTTTAGATTTTTTTTTGGATTTTTTCGAATTTTTTTCGTTATTTTCGGTTATTAAATCTCGGTTTGATTAGAGCTTAAACATGGGCCGTTGATAATCTTCAATCGCATCACTCAGATTGCGATCAAGATTTAAGGATTCATTGTGGATCGTTGGATTTCCTCGATCGTAGCACAGATCAGGGCACCTCAGATCTCGTTCGTCAGATGGGCCTTGATTGCAGCACGGTCCTTCGCAATCAACGAAATCATCGTGGTCCGTTGATCAACCTCGAGCGTAGTATTGAATCGCGATCGAGATTAACAAATTCGCTATGGATCGTTGATCAATCTCGAGCGCAACACTGGATCGCGATTATCAAAACGGCTTTGATCTTCACCGTTGGATGGACCTCGAATGCAGCATCAGATCTGGAACACCAATCCAAGCTGCACGATTAACCTCGAGTGCAGTGTGATTCACGATCAATGAAGTGAATCTGAACTGTTAGATCAGGCAGATTGAATCTGGGCCGTTGGATTACGTTAATCCGGTGCTCCTAAGCACTCCTAAGCACTGTTTTGGGCTTTGATTTCATTTGTTGGATCGAACAGATCGAGTTTGGACCGTTGGATGCAGTTTCTAATTATCAAATTTGATTTTTAAGGTTGCTATTATCCGAAAATTGCCACTTAAACACTTCCTAATTGATGTAAACATGATTTTTGCACATGTCTTTCCATTTTATCAATTTTCTACTATTCCCTCCTTTCTATTTCTTTAATATTATATTTATTTGAGATATTTCTATTTAATATTTTGAATGCCAATAATTAAATAATCTACATTTTTCATTTCCATATATTTTTATTTATTTCATATTTTATTTTCAGATAATCATTTATGTAATTATAAATTGATACTTATATGATGTTTTATTTATTTTAAATAAATACATGCATACTACATTTTTATTTAAGTATGTAAATTTTTCTATATACATATTCCTATAATATTTAGTATTAATATTTATTATGCTAACACACACATTAACGTATATATATATACTTTATTTCTTAAGGAACTCTTTAAATTTCATAATTAGTTCTACTAAATTGAAATTTTCATTTAATTATCAAATTATGGTCTTATTTGCCTATTTTATTTTATATCTCCAATATATATTATTTTTTATTTGCCAACCCACAATTTGCACTCAAAGATGTCTTAAAATCTTCGAATTTATTTCACATAACTTATCTTATTTATCTTTAATTATTTGACAAAATTTGGGGTTATTACAAAAGATGCCAAAACCGTCTACCTATGCCCTCTTGAAAATTCTATATAACCCCCCTCCCCCCCCTCCCCTTGTGCACACTTATTCTTCATCCCAAAGCAAGAGTTGACACTTCCCTCTTAGCTTGTTCTAGCCTTCTTCTTGACAACCCTTTTGTTCTTGAGTGATCTTGGGGTATTCTTGAGTGCAGAGTGCTAAATTGAGTGCTCTTGAGTTGTCTTCAAAGTGCTAGAAGTGTTGAAGAAAGAAACCTGTGCTAAAATTTTGAGAACAGGCTTCAAAAGGTAGAAGTGATTTCTAAAACCTCATCTTTTCTTCTTTAGATTAATGTCATGTTCATTGTATGTTTAATTTTTAGAAACCATTCATGTTTCAATTTTAGAAATTTAATCATGATTTTAGTTTCAGTTTCGTACATGAGCATGTTTTAAGTATTCATTAATCCATGCCATGTCTAGTACCGTGTTTAGGTTTATTTTAATGTAGGATGCATGTTTTTGGATGAATTATGCTTTGATTTTTAATTGTTTATATTTTGAAATTTATTTCTCTTATTCGATGATTCTTGAATATGAGATTAATTATGAGATATTGGTGATTAATAACCATGTACCATCATAGTGAACATGTGGGTGACTATAGATGTTCTTTTCATGTGACTAGTTCACATGGTGTAAGACCCAAATACATGGTTGGTGGGTAAGAAGCCCTAAGTTGGAAAGTCCAATGAAATTGGCTAAGAAATGTATTTTTCACTCTAAGGAGGTATTTTGTTAAAAACATCAAGGGCCTTGAAAACCCTTTTGGTCTAACTCGCAAACTATACACAAAATGTTGCTTGAAATGACTAATGTATGCAAGTGTATGTGCTATAGATGTGTTTTTAGTCTAAATTAGAAAACTAATTGCTTGAAAAGGATCCATTGGACTATATGTTCACCCTTCCTCTCTTATTTTTTAGAAAATTAAAAATATGACGAAGCATGCTAAAGAGTTAGAATGCTAGTAGCTTTTAGAAAGTTTCCATTCTATAATGTAACAGCAAATTGCTCAAGTTTTGAAGTATTTTGTTGTAATAGTTTTCATTTAATTTAAATTGAGTTATGTACTCTCTTTCCACTTTGTTAAATTAATAAGGTTTATGAATTTCTTTTATCTCTTGTATTACTGCCTTATTTGATTTGATTCCTAAATTTGAAAATTTCATTAAGGCATAAGATAGTTAAAAATAAACGTCAAGTGTGAGTCACTTGTAATGTAATACCGGCCTGATCCGCTCATATGGTTAAGTCCACTATCAAAGCAGTGGTTATGTCAAAATAAAGAAAGAATAGGGGGGTTGGGGTATTACAAAGGTAGTATCAGAGTTTAGGAATTAGATGTTCTGGGTTAGAAATAGAAAGTCAAGCCTAAATATGTGTTGTTGTGCTAGAATTAGAAAGTTAGTCTTATACTTATGGTGGTGTTAGACTTAGGAATTATAACTCAATTAAGTTTAACCTATTGAACTTAAAATGCCCTACCTTCTATTTTTGAAAATTGAAAAATGTTTTAGAAAGTGTTTTCAAGAAAGAAATGTATGTTTTGAAATGTTTTATTTGGATATAAAGATTGTAAGTTGAGCTGATAGTGGGTAAGCCTTGTCCTGAGTAAAGCTAAACATTGAAAGGGAAGTGGGTCATCCTGACCTAAAAAGTGCGGTTGCTAAGCAGACTTCAATCTCACCGCCCGATTTGGAGGTTGTCCTACTAGCTTATACGAGTAGTCAGAGTTGAAAAACACCCTTACTTTCTATAAAAGAAAATTAGAAGGTAAAAAATTAGGGTAAGAAATTGACTAGAAGTTGAAAAAGATGCCCAAGGTGGTATCTTGACTAAATAGAGGTTGTGAGTCAACCAGACTGAAACCCTAGGTCAGGGGAAAAGAAGTTAGGTAGGAACATGGGTGTAGCCAAGGGTGGCACAGTGGATCAAAAGCATAAAACTTTAGGACATAGCTTAGAGACTGAAAATGTGTGAGAACAGAATCTTTGCGTGGTTAGGACACGAGATTGGGAATATTCTATAACTCTGGTTTCTATGTGAAATGGGATGCATAAAAATTCGGGGTTATGGAGGAAGCCTGGACTTGGAGAATGAAATACCATATTTGATGAATGATTGGTAACTTCGAAAGAACTTGTTTCTCTATGCTTGGCTAGTATGGGACGGTCAAGTATAGTGGGCTCAGGAAACCTTAGTTATCAAGACATTTGCAAAATTGTTTGGTGTGGCAATTTTTTGAGTTAAAGTATAAGTGGAAGGGGTAGAGTGGTGTGGGACACTTGATCCTAGAAGCTTAGATAGAAGCCCGAAATTTTGTTGTGCTAGCATGAACTTATATGATTGATTGAAAAACATCCTTAATTTGTTTATATGTGTGTCATATGAAACCAAATCCTATACCCAAGAACAAAAAGAACCTAGAAGCATAAACTATTAGGCCACTGAACAAATTGAGAACCTAGGGACCTGAATCTAGAGACATGATATTACGAACATTTGACGAAGCAAATATTGACAATCTACTCGATTTGTAGACAATGGCTAGAATAAGAAGGTACACTGTTCGATACAAAGTAGAGGGATCAGGAAATGCCTAATGGCATGGAAGCCTGAATGGAGAATATGATGAATGAATTTGCTCGGAGGGTTATGGATCAACTGATGAGGGCACTACCCCAAATACTCCCTCAGGCAATACCATTGCCTCAAGTGCCTGAACTTGTCTAGGTTTAGCAACCAGCGCCTATGGCCCCAGCTTTTGAACGTTAGAGGACTTAGGAGGATCCAAAGGATGAGAAACAAAGAAAGATGCTAATAGAGTTATATAAGCTCCACCTTCCTTCATTTGATGGTACTATAGATTGCATCTTTGCTGACCATTGGTACCAGGAAATGGAGGAAATCTTCAATGTATTGACGGTAACTAGGTCAAAAAGGGTGGCATTTGCCACACACCAGTTCAAGGGATCGGCTAGAAGTTGGTGGCGTATGATGAGGATGGACCCTAATATGGATGTTGATGTTGTGAGCTAGGAGAACTTCATAGAGACCTTCTATGAAAAATTCTTTTTGGAAGCGACCTTGAGCAAGCTATAGGAGCACTTTGTCCAATTGAATCAGAGGGACATGACTGTAGCTAAATATGAAAGGAAGTTTGTAGAGCTGGCCAAATTTTCACTAGACATAATTAGGGAAGAAAGAATAAAGGCTGGCCATTTTGCACAAGGTCTCAACATGGAGATCCGAAAGATAGTGAAAACACTAAGCCTAAAGACTTATAAAGATGTTGTGGAAAATGCCCTAACTCTTGAACAAGAAATGAACCTGGAGCAACGGGTGAAAGGAAAGAACAAACGGGTCGAGAATGAAAAGGATTGTCAAGGACTTAGAAAAAGAACAAGAGTGGTGGGTAGGCACCACGGAGACAAGGGCAGAACAAGGAAGAGTCTAGAGAACAATCGAAGAGGCTGGGACTGTGTTATCTGTGCAAGTAAAGTGGTCATATTGCAAGAAATTTTCCAACTACAATAGCTCAGGCGCCTTAGCAGCAGCAATAGCAAAACACTCAAGGGGGAGGTCACAATGGTCATCTTCAAGCCAAGCAATAGCAACAGAACGCTAATCAGGGGCAGAACCAGTGGTCAGAACTAGGCCAAAATATTTGCCATTGAAACTCAGGAAGACCAAGTCCCTGCAGTGGAAGGTACATTCCTATTATTTAACATTACTATAAGACTATTGTTTGACTCGGGTGCCTCTAAGTCCTTTGTCTCTAAAGAACTAGCTGATAGGTTACAACTTGTGACAAAAACACTCCCCATAAATTTGAATGTGTCCACACCAATAGGACCACTATGAATTCAAAAAGAAGGTGTAGTTGTGACCTAAGGTTCGGGGATAAACTCTTAATAGTTGACCTATGTACCTTACCTTTTTATGGCTATGATGTAATCTTGGGGATGGACTGGTTAGATCAATACCAAGCCTAGTTAGATTGTCCTAAGAGATGAGTAACCATAACCCTACCTTCGCGAAAAACCTATAGAATCAATGGGGATATGTAGAGATTACCAAGAAATCCGACCATAGCCATGTTGAACTGATTAAGGCAGAAAAATGAGTTTGAAGAACTCACTGAAGAAGAACATGTTCAACTAAAGAGAATCCAAGACCTAGCAGTGGTTAGTGAATACGAGGATGTGTGCCCAGACGACTTACCTGGAGTACCACCTGCTAGAAAATTAGAGTTCAAGATTGAACTTCACCCTAGAACCAACCTTATAGTCATACCTCCTTAAAGAATGGCACCAGTAGAATTGATCGAGTTGAAGTCTCAACTCAACGAGCTTCGGGATAAAGGCTTAATCGGGCCAAGTGAATCATCATGGGGAACTCCAGTATTATTTGTAAAGAAGGAAGATGCTTCTATGAGACTTTGTGTCGATTATCGGAAGCTAAACCAAGCTACAGTGCAGAATAAGTATCCTTTGCCAAGGATTGATGACCTATTTCATCAATTTAGAGGAGCCACTCATTTATCAAACATTGATCTTAGGTCGGGATATCACTAGTTGAGAATCAGGGAGTCTGATATATACAAGACTACCTTCAGAACAAGATATAGACACTTTGAGTTCACCGTGATGCCCTTTGGTTTAACCAATGCCCCGATAGCCTTCATCGACTTAATGAACCGAGTATTTAGATAGTTTTTTGACTAGATTGTGGTAGTATTCGTAGATGATGTCTTAATCTACTCCAAGTCAAAGGTTGAACACTTAGAACACTTGGGGATAGTATTGGAGACCCTTAGAAGGAACCAATTATATGCCAAGTTCAACAAGTGTGAATTCTGGATGAATATGATCAAGTTCCTTGGTCACATAGTATCAACGAAAGGAATCTTTGTAGACTCAGATAAGGTAGAAGCTATCATGGATTGAAAACAACCTAAGATAGTTGTAGAGATTAGGAGCTTCTTAGGCTTAGCTGGATACTATAGAAGGTTCATCCAAGATTTCTCCAAACTGGTAGAACCTATGACCAAGCTAACCAAGAAGGGAGTTAAGTTCGATTGGGATGAGAAGTGTGAACAATCATTTTAAGAATTGAAGAAGAGATTGACTACGACCCCTATCTTAGTCACTCCAACCATGGTGTTACTTATACCCTCTATACTGATGCTTCGCTGAGTGGACTTGGAGCAGTATTAATGTAAGAAAGACAAGTAGTCGCTTACGCCTCACAACAACTAAATGTCCATGAGAAGAATTACCCTATTCATGACCTAGAATTAGCGGTCATTGTATTTGTCCTGAAGATTTGGAGACACTACCTTTATGGTGAGAAATTTGATTTGTTTTTATATCAAATAGCTTGAAGTACATCTACACTCAGAAAGAGTTTAACCTTAGGCAACGTAGGTGGATGAAGTTCCTTAAAGATTATAACTTTCAGTTACACTACCATCCAAAGAAAGTCAATGTAGTGGTTGATGCTTTGAATAAAAAGTTTAACAAACAAGAATAAGAAAAGGGCCAGATGTAGCGATTGATTGAAAACTTTAGGCTGGGTGTAACCTTAGATGACAAACAAGCCTATCTCTACAGCATGTCTTACCAACTAGGTCTTCGACAACGGATTAAGGAGGAGCAAAGGCAAGACAAGTGGCTCACTAGCTTGATAGAAGGAGTTGCACAGGGTAAGCATACTAATTTTAGGATAGACGTTGAGAATACCCTAAGCCTCGAGGAGAGGATCTGTGTACCTCAGAATGGACAGTGTAAGCAATTCATATTGGATGAGGCTCAGCAGACCAAGTATATGATGCATCCAAGTGGATATAAGATTTACCATAATATCTGAAAGACTTACTAGTAGAGAAGAATGAAGAGGGACATTGCTAAGCATGTCTCTAAGTAAAAGCAGAACATCGAAAACCCTCTAGAATGCTACAACCACTCCCTATCCCTAAATGGAAGTGGGATAACATTGCCATGGATTTCATCAGTGGTTTGCCCAAGAACCAGAAAGGAGAAGACGCTGATTGGGTGATTGTGGATCGTCTCATTAAAATGGTTTATTTCCTGCCAATCAGATCCACAGACTTAGTTAGTAAGCTGGTAGAATTGTATGTGAAGGAAATAGTAAGGCTGCATGGTTGACCCAAGACAATTGTATCTGACAGAGACTCTCGCTTCACCTCACAGTTTTGGCAAAGTCTACCGAAGAAGTTGGGCACTAAACTCACCATGAGTACTGCATTCCACCTCAAACAGATGGGCAGTCTGAGAGAGTTATCTAGACCCTAGAAGATATGTTGAGATATTGTGTTTTGGACTTTAAAGGAAACTGGAGCAAGCACTTATACTTGGCGGAGTTTGGCTATAACAACAATTATCAGGCAAGTATTAAGATGGCTCTATTCGAGGCTCTTTACGAAAGACATTGCAGATCACCTAACTGTTGGGCTGAGCTTGAAGACCATGTATTGATTGGACCAGACTTGGTGGAAGAAATGAACAACCAAGTCAAACTAATCCAGAAGAGGTTGATTACAGGTCAGAGCCATCAAAAGAGCTATGCTGATAAAAGAAGGTGACCGCTAGAGTTCGAAGTGGGAGACAAGGTGTTTCTGAGAACCAATCCTCAGAAGGGTATCAAAAGGTTTGGGTTCAAAGGGAAGTTATCACCAAGATTTGTCGGACCTTTTGAAATACTTAGAGGAATCGGGGAATGTGCTTATGAGTTGGATTTACTTAACTGGATGACCTCGGCTCATAACGTGTTCCACGTGTCTATGTTGAGAAAATATGAACCAGACCCCTCTCACATCATCCACTGGAAGGAAGTGAACGTTCAGGATGATGCCACATACGAAGAAGCAGTTGTTCGAATCATTGACCACAAAGTGCAAAGCCTGAGAACTAAGGATATTCCCTTGGTTAAAGTACTGTGGAAGCATCATGGAGTGGAAAAAGTTACATGGGAACTAGAGAGCGAAATCAAATCCAAATACTCACACCTGTTTACTAGGAATTTCTAATTTTGTACAAATTTCGAGGACAAAATTTTTTTAAGGAGGGTAGGTTGTAATACCCTGTAATCTAGTACTGAATAAAATGAAGCAATTGAATTTGGGTGAAAAATAAAAATGGGATAAATTTAGCAGGTCCAAAACTCCATTTTAATGAATCTTAAGACCTTAGAATGACCTGAAATGATATGAGATGATATGAACTAATCAACTAGACAACATATCCAAAAATTAGCTCAATTGGCCAAAATTAGGGTTTCATTTGCCTAATACCCTTCATTGGAGTCTAAATTAGGAAAGTAAATGAAATGAGGATCACCCTAGCCAAATGATAGTTTGGAAATGTGCATTATTTTAATATGAACACAAAAATATATATTAAAGTCCTTAATTCTTAATAAATAATGAGATGTGAATTTTTATTAAATTCATGTGGACCCATAAATTCATGGCCACCCCTAAACATGTGCAAACCACATGGATGGAACACCATGATCATGTACACCCTCACCCTACCCAACCTCAATGGGACGTTCCCCTTGTTTGAAATCATGTAGAATGATCCCATGTGTTGTGCAAATGATCAAGTATACCACACCTATGAGACTTTTCACCTTGTTTAGAAACCATTAGGAATAATCTCATGTACACACAAACATTTATCATGTACACCATGCCCCAATTATGCAAAAATTGGTCCATGTGTGTGTGTGTGTACACATCTAATGAACCCTAATTTAGAAGTGTCTAAATGATGGACCATGAAACCCTAGCCGTCACACACACAAAGGAGAAACCAAAAATTACAAACAAGGAAGTTTCCTAAACCTAAATGTACACTATCTTGGCGCCAACTATGGAGATTACCACCATATCCTTAACAAAAACGCTAGCCGTCCTCTATTTGTGTTATGTGCAGAAAACCTAGCCGTCACATGTGAGGAAACCCTAGTCAAAAATGCCAAAACAATCTACCTATGCCCTCTTGAAAAATCTATATAAACCCCCCATTGTGCACACTTATTCTTCATCCCAAAGCAAGAGTTGACATTTCCCTCTTAGCTTGGTCTAGCCTTATTCTTGGCAATCCTTTTGTTCTTGAGTGATCTTGAGGTATTTTTGAGTGTTGAATGTGAAATTGAGTGTTATTGAGTTGTCTTTGAAGTGTTAGAAGGGTTAAAGAAAGGAACCTCTGCTGAAATTTTGAGAAAAAGCTTAATAAGGTGAAAGTGATTTCTAAAACCTCCTCTTTTCTTCTTTAGATTAATACCATGTTCATTGTATGTTTAATTTTCAGAAATCGTTGATGTTTCAATTTCAGAAATTTAATCATGATTTTAGTTTCAGTTTAGTACATGAGCATATTTTAAGCATTCATTAATCTATGCCATGTCTAGTACAATGTTTAGATTTATTTCAATGTATGATGCATGTTTTTGGATGAATTATGCTTTGATATTTAATTGTTTATATTATGAAATTTATTTTTCTTATTTCATGATTCTTGAATATAAAATTAATTATGAGATGTTGGTGATTAATAACCATATACCATCATAGTGAACATGTGGGGCACTATGGATGTTCTTTTCATGTGACTAGTTCACATGGTGTAAGACCAAAGTACTTGGTTGGTGGGTAAGAGGCCCTAAGTCAAAAAGTTCAATGAAATTGACTAAGAAATGCCTTTTTCACTCTAAGGAGGTATTTTGCTAAGAACATCAAGGACCTTGAAAACCCTTTTGCTCTAAGTCACAACTATACACAAAATGTTGCTTGAAATGCCTAATGTTTGCAAGTATATGTATTATAGATGTGTTTTTAGTCTAAATTAGAAAATAGGTTGTTTGAAAAGGATCTACTAGGCTATATGCTTACCCTTCCTCTCTTATTTTTTAGGAAATTAAATACATGATGAAGCATGCTAAAGACTTAGAATGCTAGTACTTTTTAGAAAGTTTCCATTTTACAATATAAGAGCAAATTGCTCAAGTTTTGAAGTATTTCGCTGTAACAGTTTTCATTTAATTTAAATTGAGTTATGTACTCTCTTTCCACTTTATTAAATTAATAAAGTTTATGATTTTTTTTTGTCTCTTATATTTGCCTTATTTGATTTGATTCCTAAATTTGAAAATTTCATTAAATCATAAGATAGTTGAAAATGAACGTCAAGTGTGAGTTACTTGTAATGTAATACCGGCCCGATCTGCTTGTATGGTTAAGTCCACTGCCAAAACAGTGGTTATGTCCAAATAAAGAAAGAATACGGGGGTTGGGGTGTTACATCTGTGGTGGTCTACAATATTTTATGGTGGTTTACATTGGTTTATGATAGTTTGTAATTGTGTATTGATATTTGTAGTAAAAAATGAACTTACTTAGAGTTGAAAAACACTACCATAAAAAATCATAGACCATTATAGAACACTAAAGAATATCATAGACTACTACAGACCGTCGTAGACCATAATATGTTATTTTTTCTTTGGCTTAAGTAAGTCAGTCTTTGACCTTCTATAATGGTCTATGATGGCCTTCTGTTGTTTACAATGGTCTATGAGGGTTTATAGTCATTTACAATTATCTGTAATGGTTTCTGATGCATGTAATTGTCTATGAAATTACTTAAACCAAAGGGAAAATAATGCATTATGGTCTATATTGGTCTGTAGTGGTTTATAATAGTCTATGTTGGTCTATAATAGTCGATGTTGGTCTATGATTGTGAATTGATGTTTGTATGCAAAAATGAACTTACTTAGAGTTGAAAAAAGACTAGTATAGACAATCATAGACTGTTCAACATCACCATAGACTATCATAAATTACTACAGACCATTGTAGACCATAATATATCAGTTTTTCTTTGTTTAAGTAAGTTGGTCTATGACCTTCTATAATGGTCTCTATTTGTCTATAGTGGTCTATGATGGCTTATAATCATTTATAATTATGTGTACTAGTTTTTGATGCCTGCAATTATCTATGAACTTACCTAAACCAAAGAGAGACTGATACGTTACAGTCTATGGTAGTCTGTAGTGGTCTATGATAATTTATGATGGTCTATAATGGTCTATGATAGTCTATGATTGTGTATTGATGTTTGTAGTTGAAAAAGAGAACTATAGAATATCATAAACCATTAAAGACCACCATAGACTATCATAGACTACTACAAACCATCATGGACCATAATATGTTAATCTTTTCCTAGCTAAAGTAAGTTGGTCTTTGACCTTCCATAAGGGTTTATGATGGTTTTTTGTTGTCTACAATGGACAATGAGGGTTTATAGTCATTTATAATTATATATAGTGGTTTCTGATGCTTATAATTGTATATGAAATTGCGTAAACCAAAGGGAAACTAATGCATTATGGTCTATAATGGTTTGTAGTAGTCTATAATAGTTTATGTTGGTCTATAATAGTCTATGTTGGTCTATGATTGCGTATTGATGTTTGTAAGCAAAAAAGAACTTATTTAGAGTTTAAAAAGACTACTAGAGATGGTCGTAGACCATTATAGACCACAATAGACTATCATAGAGTAATACGAACCATCATAGACCACAATATGTTAGTCTTTCTTTAGCTTAAGTAAATTAGTCTTTGATCTCCTTTAATGGCCTATGGTGATTTCCTATTTTCTATAATGGTTTATAAGGGTTTATAGTCATTTATAATTATCTATAGTGGTTTTTATGCCTGTAATTGTCTATGAACTTACATAAACCAAAGAGGGACCAATATATTGTGGCCTATGATGGTTTATAGTACTTTATGATGTGATAGTCTATGGCCATCTACAATGTTCTATAACGGTCTATGATTGTGCAATGACGTTTGTAGCTAAAAATGAACATACTTAGAGTTTAAAAGGATTACTATAGATGATCATAGACCCCCATAAACTATCATAGAATACTATAGACCACCGTATACTAGTTTATGTTTGTCTTTTGTAAGTTCATCTATGACCTTCTATAATGGTCTATGATGGTCTCTAACTGTCCATAAAGGTCTATGAGCGTTTGTAGTCATTTTTTTTATCATCTATAGTGGGTTTTGATGTATGTAATTGTCTATGAACTTACTCAAACCAAAAAGATATTAATACATTATGGTCTATGAAAGTCTATAGTGGTCTATGATAGTCTATGGGGGTCTATGATAGTCTATGGGAGTCTATAATAGTCTATGATGGTCTATGGTTGTGTGTTGATGTTCGTTGTCGAAATTGAATGTACCTATAGCTTAAAAAGACTACTATAGACAATCAAAGATCATTATAGACCACCAAAGACTATTATAGATTACTGCAAATCATTATAGACCATAATATGTTAGTCTTTCTTTAAATTAAGTAGGATAGTCTATAACCTTCTATAATTGTCTATGATGGTCTCTAGCTTTCTATAATGTACTATGAGGGTTTATAGTAATTTATAATTATCAAAAATGGTTTTTGATGCTAGTAATTGTCTATTAACTTACTTAAACAAAAGAGAGACTAATACATTATGGTCTATGACAGACTTTAGTGGTGTATGATATTCTATGATGATCTATAATAGTCTATGATGGTCTATAATTGTGTATTGATGGTTGTAGTAAAAATTGAACTTGATGGAGTTTAAAATGACTATTATAGCAATCATAGACCACTAAAGAACGCCATAAACTATCATAGACTAGTACAAACTATCATAGCCTATAATATGATAGTGTTTCTTTGGCTTAAGTAAGTTGGTCTATGACCTTCTAGATTGGTTTATGATGGTCTCTAGTTGTGTATAAAGGTCTATGAAGGTTTATTGTCATTTATAATTATCTATAGTACTTTTTTATGCATGTAATTGTCTATGACCCGATTAAAACCAAAGACAGACCAATACATTATGGTATATGATGGTCTGTAGTGGTCTATCATAGCCTATAGTGGTCTTTCATGGTCTATGATGGTCTTTATTTGTGTATTGATGTTATTAGTCTAGAATGAAGTTACTTATAGTTCAAAAAGACTACTATATACGATCATAGACCATTGTAAACTGCCATGGACTATCATAGACAACTATAAACTATTGTAGACTATAATATATTCGTCTTTTTTGGCTTTTGTAAGATGGTCTGTGACCTTCTATAATAGTCTTTGATGTTATCTAGCTGTCCATAAAGGTTTATTAAGGTTTATAGTCATTTATAATTATCTATAGTGGATTTTGTTGCATGTAATTGTTTATGAACTTATTTAAACCAAAGAGAGACTAATACATTATTGTCTATGATGGTCTACAGTGGTCTATAATAGTCTATGGTGGTCTATGATTATGCGTTGATGTTTATTGTCAAAAATGAAGTTACTTATAGTTCAAAAATACTATTATAAACGATCATAGATCATTATAGACCACCATAGACTATCAAAGATGACTGCAGACCATCGTAGACCATAATATGTTTGTCTTTCTTTGGCTTATGTATGTTGATCTATGGCCTTCTATAATGGTTTATAATTGTCCTTGGCTGTCTATAATGGTCTATGAGGGTTTATAGTTATTCATAATCATCTAAAGTGATTTTTGATGCCTATAATTGTCGACGAACTTACTAAAACCAAACAGAGACTAATACATTATGGCCTATGGTGGTACGTTATGTTCTATAATAGTTTATGTTGGTATATAATGGTCTGTGACGGTCAATGATTGTGTATGGTTGTTTGTAATAAAAATGAGCTTACTTAGATTTGGAGAGGACTCTAATAGACGATCATAGACAACCATAGACTATCATAGACTACTATAGACCATCATCGACCATAATATGTTAGTCTTTTTTTAGCTTAACTAAGTTGGTCTATGACCTTCTATAATGGTCTATGATAGTCTCTAGCTGTCTATGATATCTATCAGGGTTTCTAAACATTTATAATTATCTATAGTTATTTTTTATGCATGTAACTGTCTATGAACTTACTTAAACGAACGAGAGACTAATACATTGTAGTCTATGATGATCTGTAATGGTTTATGATAGTCTATGGTGATCTTTATTTGTCTTTGATGGTTTATGATTGTGTATTGATGTTTAAAGTAAAAAATGAACTTATAGTTTAAAAAAACTACTATAGACGATCATAAATTGTTATAGAACACCATAAACTATCATAAATTACTACAAACCATTGTCGACCAAATATCATAGACCATCGTAGAATATCATACACAACTACAGAGCATCATAGACCATAATGTATTAATCTCCCTTTTGTTTAAGTAAGTTAATAGACAATTACTGAGATCTAAATCAATTCTGATAATTACAAATTACTATAAACCCTCATAGTCCATTATAGAAAGCTAGAGACAATCATATATAATTGTAGAAGGTCATAGACCATCTTACTTAATCTAAAGAAAGACTAACATATTATGGTCTATGATGGTTTATAGTCATTTATAATTATTTATAGTCATTTTTTATGCCTATAATTGTCTATGAACTTACTTAAACCAAAGTGAGACTAATACATTATGGTATATGATGGTCTGTATTGGTTTAGGGCACTCTCTAGTAGTCTCTAATGGTCTATTATTGTGTGTTGATGTTTGTTGTCGAAATGAACTCACTTATAGTCTAAAAAGACCACTATAGACGATCATAGATCATTATAGACCACCATAAACTATTATAGATTACTACAAACCATCATATATCATAATATTTTAGTCTTTCTTTGGCTTATGTTAGTTGGTCTATGGCATTCTATAATGGTCTATAATGGTCCCTAGCTATCAATAATGGTCTATAGTGTTTATAGTAATTTATAATTATCAAAAGTGGTTTTTGATGCTAGTAATTGTCTATTAACTTACTTAAACAAAAGAGAGACTAATACATTATGGTCTCTGATGCTCTGTAGTGGTGTATGATATTCTATGATGGTCTATGATTGTGTAATGATGTTTGTAGTTGAAAATGAACCTAGATTGAGTTTAAAACAACTACTATAGCAATCATAGACGACTATAGAATGCCATAAACAATCATAGACTACTATAGACTATCATAGCCTATAATATGTTAGTCTTTCTTTGGCTTAAGTAAGTTGGTCTACGACTTTCTATAACGGTTTATGATGGTGTCTAATTGTGTATAAAGTTTTATGAGGGTCTATTGTCATTTATAATTTTCTATAGTAGTTTTTAATGGTTGTAATTGTCTATGACCTTATTAAAACCAAAGAAAGACTAATAGATTATGGTCTATGATGGTCTGTAGTCGTCTATGATAGTCTATGGTGGTCTGTAACGGTATATGATGGTCTTTGTTTGTGCATTGATGTTATTAGTCGAAAATGAAGTTACTTATACTTCAAAAAGACTACTTTATGAGATCAAAGACCATTGTAAACTGTCGTAGACTATGATATACTACCACATATCATTGTACACCATAATATGTTTGTCTTTCTTTGGCTTATGTTAGTTGGTCTATGGCATTCTATAATGGTCTATAATGGTCCCTAGCTATCAATAATGGTCTATAGTGTTTATAGTCATTTATAATTATCTAAAGTGGTTTTTGATGCTTGTAATTGTCTATGAACTTACTTGAACCAAAGAGAGACTAATACATTATGGTTTATGACGGTATTTTGTATTGTATAATAGTCTATGCAGGTCTATAATGGTATATAATTGTCCATGAATGTGTACTAATGTTTGTAATAAAAAATGAGCTTACATAGAGTTGGAAATGACTACAACAGACGATCATAGACAATTATAGATCACCATAGACTATTATAGACTATTATAAACAATCATAGACTACTATAGATCATCGTGGACCATAATATGTTAGTCTTTCTTTGGCTTAGGTAAGTTGGTCTATGAACTTCTATAATGGTGTACGATGGTCTCTAGTTGTCTATAATATCTATGAGGGTTTATGTAATGCTCCGAACCCCTGAGATCTTGTTTGAACTTAACCACAAGGCCGGTTTGGGTCAGTATTAGTTTACAAGTCACTCACACTTGACTTTCTAGATCTTTTATCCTAAGTCTTATCGAACATTAAGAGTACTAAACTCATTTAAATAAACATAATTCAACAAGACAAATCAACAAGAGATGAAAGAAATCTTTAATATTCTTTATTTATTGAAATAAATAGGAAAGAGTACATAACTCAATTAAACCTTTTATAGCAAAAGTCTTTAATTCAAAATGCAGCAGAATTATCAAAATTGGGCCACAAGCCCTTACATTCTAATTAAGAAACTTTCTAAAATTAGAACCTATCTAATATCAAGGTCTTCATGTGATTCAAATCCATGAAAAATAAAAGAAGGGTGAGCACATAGCCTAGTAGATCTTTTTAAAATAACCAAATTACTAATTTAGGCTAACAACACATTCAAATTCAAGCACTTGTAAGTGTTTCAAATATTATTTTGTTTACAGTTATAAATTAGACTGAAAGGGTTTCAAGGCCCTTGATGTTCTTAACAAAATACTTCCCTTGAGTTAGGGCCTAACCCATATTTGTGATCACCCTAGGTCTTATAATGTATACACGTCAACATGAATTTTTAAAAATTCAAAATAAATATAAAAATGAGTGGAAACTTCTTTTTAATTATCATTATATGATATTTAATCAAGATAAAATTTATTAGAACATTCGGATAGCTAGAAACGTGCGCGGAAAAGTGTTTAAAAAACAAGCGTCTTGCTGCCGACCGCGGTCAGCGATCGCAGTCCTTGATGTGAAAAACCCAGAAAATGTGCAAAACACTGTGGACCGCGGTCATTAAATGTCGACCGCGGTCAACAGTGGAAAAATGGCAGAAACAAGAACTTGGTCACATTGGTGACCGCGGTCCTTGAAGTGATGACCGCGGTCCATAAAGGAATGACCGAGGTCCATAAAGTAAAGACTGAAGTCCATGAAGAGAAAACTGTCCAATGACCCAAGTCCGTCTGACGACGACCGCGGTCCGTGTGCGGGCTATATATTCGTTTCAGGCACAGATTTGTTCATTTTGCACTGAAATTGCTTGGGATTCGGAGGAGGCGACTGGAGAGCAACTCAAAGGTGAGTTTTGTGATTTTCTTTGAGTTTTCTTTAAGTTTTGAGCTAACTTAAAAACATCTATCAATAGTTAGTAGATCAAGGTGAGGAAGATCCGTTTTTGAACTTACTATTGTGGGTTTAGTGGCTGGAAACCAAGCCAAATGGGATTAACTGTTGTTTAATTCCCTTGTATGTGTGTTTGGACACTAATATGATGGATTTAGGATAGTTGTTTGGTGTTAGAAATGAAGGAATCAATTTTATTGAAAGTGAATCCCGTTTTTAGGCTTGAATCAATGGATTTTGATGAGTAAATGATGTAAACAACCATTCCCTAACTGATTTATGTATTTAAATGGTTATTGGGTGTCCAAAACAATAGATTTAAGTGTTAAACGGGATTAGAAATCACAAGTATGGTGTACACATGTGAAATCCCATTGTTTAGTGGGAAATGGTGTGTATATTGGGGTCCACACCGTACTAAGCATAGTCAAAGGACTTGAACAGTGTTTTGGAGTGTTTTGGGTACACTCTAAAGCACTAATTGATAACGAACCTTTAGGGTTGGGTTAGATATGTATTAAAGGCCCAAAGTAATGTATCATTACCATCTAATGATGCAGATTGACGATATTGGACTA